>JAVFKX010000242.1:0-39946 GCA_033296515.1 Macrochelys suwanniensis | reverse complement strand
TTGATTTGATTGCTTAGTCTTTGGGGTTCAGACCCTCTGTTCTCCCCCCTGGGGTGCGTGGACCCTGATTGTCACATCTGTCTTCCGGGCTCTGTCCCAGCCTCTCACACAGATGTATCCTGCGGCCAGCCCAGCTCAGGGAGCAGTGGGAACAGGGGATCTCATCCTGTCAAACCAAGCAACGTGGGTCTCATCGAGGCTTAGGTGGAAGGTCCCATGCATCTCCTGGAGGTAAGAACCGTTCACTCTTCTGGGCACTTGAGCTTTTGCAAGAAAGAGGGGCTCCTGCTCCATAACCTGGCTAGAAGCTTTCCCTATCCCTGGGTCCCAGCCTTGGACAGAGACCTATTTCTCATCGTGACATCCTTATTTTATTCTCAGAGGATGTGTCTGGGATCCTGGAGACTGTTTCCTGCAGGAGATTTGAGCGGGGAGAGATCACTCCCTGTTACCACCATGAGTCTTCAACCTGGATCTGCAGGGTTCATGGAGCAGCCACACTCCAGCCCTCCACCTGGAAGCCTGCTGATGACTGCTCCCAAAGTGCTAGTTGCCTGCTATTCAAGAGCTGAGGGGTAGTGCTTGTATTGCCCCCACCCTCACCCCATCTGCTTTTCCTGTGGGAATCTCCCTAGAGCAGAGAAGAAATCCCCTCTTCTCTTAGAATTAGTCCCAGCAGTAATTCCACCCACCCTGGCCTCAGCTGAGCTATTTTCTTTGCCTGGGATCAGGGACCACATTAGAAGCCCTTGGCGTGTGGGTGTAGATGGGGGCAGAGGCTGAGGCTCCAGCAGTTTCCCCTGGAGGACACCACCCTGTTTTCTATGGTCTGACTGGGGCTCACCATGCATCCTGGAGCTGAACACCAGATGGGAGCTGATAGATTGCCCTTGGTGGCCCATGTCCTTGTGTGTGATGGAGCTGTGTGCCAGAGAGGGCCAGGAGCAGATGCACCACGCATGGCCAGGAACAGGCTAAACAGCCTGTAAATCTATGTGAGTAAAACCATATCCACAGACAGACACGATGGGCGTCCATGGGGACTGAATCTGTGCCCTTCACTACCAAGAGCACAACTTGTTATATCTTTGGGGGCAACAATTTTGGGAAGAAATCACTTGAGACACAGAGAGCTGTAAACCTCAAAAGCAGCCATTTATTGCCACACACTGAACTAACCAAAAACCAGCCAAAACTGGCTGGGCTATCCTCTAATAATCTAACTCAGTTGCCATAGCAACAACAAGATTCTATTACCACGACAACCAAATACACAATATATTCCTCCCCCTTAACGAGAACATCCGCTAAATAAAACAAACACTAAACTAGAGAAGGAGGGTAGACTGCCTCCATTCCTGGCTAAACCTTGGGGATTATTTTGCCCCATAACTGTAGGTTTTCCCAAGCTAAAGATCCAGCCATTGAGGAGGCCTTCTGTCTCTAGGTGAATTATGGCGGACTTCTGGTGTTGTTGCCCTGAAAGTGTCTTGGGCGCCTGCCTGACAATGGGCTCAGGGTTCGTAGCGCGAATGGGTGAGGATGTGGTATCAGCTCGTTCTGGCCAGGGCGGTATCTCTGCCGCCGGCAGTAATGGAGGGGGAAAGTCAGGAACAGGTGACTCTTGATTCAGTGTCTCGCCAGAAGTGGTGAAGTCAGGCAACTCAACTGAAGATGTGTCCCGAGGACTGCTATGACCTGGCAACAGCTGATCTACATGTTGTCGCCAGGTGAGATCCTCTGTAGTCCGGACTGTGTAGGAAACACATCCTGTTTGAGTGACGACAACTGGCAGGGACCCACTTAGCCCCAGAAGTATAATTTTGAGCCAAAACTGGCTGTCCCGGGCTAAAGGTCTGGTCTTTTGATCTGGACTTTGGGCCTGTGTCAGGTTTTTGCATACACAGCACATGGATTTTGGCCCTTCAGTCAGTATTATCCCTCTTGGCTGGGGCACAGGGATGGAAAGTGACGGGCTGCAAGGTCACTGTAGACTACACCCACTTCCAAAGCCAGAGAACCCAGGAGCCCTGACTCTGACAGCCAGGCCTTAAATGACAAGAGCAAACTCCCTTCCATCCAGGAAGCCATAGAAGGGACCATCTTCTGAGCCCCCCTCTGCAGTGCCACTGTCAGAGACCATTGTTAGTGGGTGCCAAGTGACTGAGCAGGGAGCTCCTGGAGAGACTCCTAGGGGCTGCCCAGTCGTGTTTCACTGACCCTCTGGGAGCTAGGCAAAGAGTGCAGCCCTGAGGAGACTCTCCTTCTCTAACAAAGGGTTTCTGTTCTCCTAGATCATCAGCCAGTGAGGCCAGCTTGCAGAATGTGGAAGAGCCAGGAGAGTAGAAATAGAGTCAACAATGAATACTGCGGGCTTTGTCTTGTGTGGTGAAGGGTTTAAAATGTGTCTCTTTACTATCACACTAACATTTAAAACAGCTGTGTATGATTAAAGGGCAGGTCTCTAAAGGTAAGAGATCACTCTAGGAGCTTGGAGTCTGTTGCTATTGCATGCTTCTACCAGCTGATCTCAACCCAACAAATCATAGAATCTCATGGTTGGTAGGGACCTTAGGAGGTCATCTAGTCCAACCCCCTGCTCAAAGCAGGACCAATCCCCAATTTTAGCCCCAGATCCCTAAATGGCTCCCTTAAGGATTGAACTCACAACCCTGGGTTTAGCAGGCCAATGCTCAAACCACTGAGCTATCCCTCCCCAAAATCCCTCAGGGGGTAGCAGGAGTGAGCTCTTGTCCTCTATTTCTGGACTAGCGGCCAGAAAAAGGACACAATACATGTGGGCAAGGAAATAGAGAGGCATGGGGGTCACTTGCAGAGTTGCCTGTTAATGGTATGGTTGTGGGGGAGCACGGCAGGGTACTGTGGACTAGGCAGGAGCCACATGTCTCCAAACCTGCACATCATGAGGATCCAGAGACATCTCTCCAGATCCTAGAGCTTCCTCAGAGTCCTAAGGAGCCAGATGGCATCTGGCCTCTCCCCCCACCCTAGCAGTCCAGAAGAAGCTGTTTGCAGACATGTCAAGTGTCCTCGCCTGCCACACTCACATGTGGGACACTAATGCAGTCACAGAGTCCAGTCTGTATGTCATGCATTCCTCTGGCTTTGGGAAGTAGGGAGACTTGAGTGGGCAACCTCTCTACTGCCCTATCTGGTTTCCAGCCCACATGGCGCAGCTGAGGGCTAAGGAGGAGGTGATGGACTTACCCCAGAGGTGGGTGTGGGAAGAAGCAGAGTGAAGAGGTGACCAGAGAGCCATCCCATAGCATTCCTCCTAGAGTCACTCCAACAGCCACCTGGTGCCTCCCTGCCAGAGGCCGCAGCCCCTAGGTTCTGTGGGGAATTTCTGAATTAACTCTCTAGAGAGCTGCCTCTGGCTCTCTACAAGTGCTCACACAGCCTTGTCACGAGAGGTAAGGAATAAGGTCCTGCCTCCCCCAACTGCTCAGGGGAATCCTCTCAGAGCAATCAGTGTAGGGCTTTATGCATCTCTAGAAACTGATCACTTCCCCTGGCGTGTCAAGAAGCTGAACAACCCTTGGCAGATCTGTTTAGAGCAACATTAACTCCTGTGATGCTGTATGGAATCTGGGGGACACTTCAGGATATCATGAATACCAATATTGTAAAATTGCAATGAGTTGTGCCAGATATGCCATGTAAGGTATCTGCGAAAATGTTGTAATTTCCCAAGTTTGATCATCTTGTTTATATGTTTGTATCACCTTTGTATTATGAGTTATAAATATGTAGGGTATGTCTCTATTTCCAGACTTGTGCTGTGTTTCTGGGTGGCACCCCCAGACAGATTGGCATTAGTACTATATGGACTTTGAAGTCCTTGTGTGTATGTGACTGCTTTACCATTTAACATCTCTCTTCTTGTTCTCTCTTTTTTCTTTATAATAAACTGTTAGTTTTAGATGCTAAAGGATTGGCTGGCAGTGTGGTATTTTGGGTAAGAATAAAACTTATACTGACCTGGTAACGTGGCTGACCCTTTGGGGTCAGAAGAACATTTTGTATATGTGAGCAGAGTTTTTTAAATACTTTCTCACTGTACTGGGCCTAGGTGCTTATTGGGAGCCAGAGAACTGGAATGCAATAAAGGGGGCCGTGTGATCTTTCTTTCTTCTTTTTTTGCTTCTTGATACCCAGTGTGTGTGGGGGGGGGGGGGGGAGGGGGGTTGGGGAGGGGATCAGAAGCACAGTTAGTGACTGGTTGAAGAGTTTAACTTCAGTGTTAACCACCAGTCTTTGGGAGAATCTGCTCTCCTTTTTGCAGCGTGCCCTGCCCTTGGCATTTCCAGTGAGGGCTACCCCAGGCACCATGGGTCACATTGGCGTAGTTTTGGCAGGAGCCATAGAACCAGAGCATTTGGGTTTTGGATCAGAACCCCACGATATTCCAAATTTGAAATTTGATACTGAGAGTGTTAAAGGTTAAAGATAGTCACAATGAATGATCCCCAGTCAAAGCTGCAAGCCCTGAGAGAGCCAGCGTCTTCAGCATGAGAGGGAAAAGGCAGAACTTCGAATGCAAGAGAAGCAAGCCTTGCCCCAGCGGGAAAACATCCCCTAACTCTCCACTCATACATAAACCTAGATGCCCCAGTAATTTGGTGCCCAAAGCCCCAATTTTGGCAGGACTGTCCCACCTCCCAGAGCACTGGGACAGCCCAAATCCTGATTTCTCAGCAGACTGAGAGAGATGGATCAGCTCTCTACCTGCAACCCACCCTGTAATTTACGAGGAAGTGCACTGAGCTGGGAGCCAGGAGACTATGCTCTCTGTCCCATTTCTTTTAGCGACTGCTGTTCATGTTTTGGGGCAATTCACAACTTTTATTTTTAAGCAAGGCCTCAGTTCCTGCTCTGTGAGGCAGGCAAGTATCGTTCCCCGCAATTTCCCAGGTAAGGTAACTTTTAGTAGAGTTGGGCCTAAGTCCATACCTCCAATACAGCATTTCCAAGTCTCATGCACACTGCCTTCCGGCACAAATTTGTGAAATCCATGTGCTTGGCTAGGCCATCAATAACCAGTGCAGTAACCACACAACAACACACCCAAGTTTGCCACCAGCCTCCAGCTGACCTGCAGTCCCTGAGCAGAAGGAGCCCACCCTAGCCCTGGCTGTGCAGAGGCAGCAGCTGGCTAGCTGATTAGCTGAAGGGGTCTATAAGCACATTCCTCAGCAGGCATTACACGCCCTCCTGAGGCAACCCTATCCTAAACCAATACCCAGACCGTGACTTTAGGGACTTCAAGGAAAAGGCCATATGGATGTTTGGGTCACACGTGCCCAACAGAGCCCATGGAAACCAGAGCCAGGCTGTCATGCACATGCTGGACTCCTTCCAGCCTCGGGAGACATGGCACATCAACCATGCATGCTGGGCATGGCCGGGGATGAACTGAAACTCCCCAGCTGTGCAGGAGCCAACAGCATCACCCTTGATGGCATAGAAACAGTGTGGCAATAAGTGGCCTAGTCCAGACATGGGGCTTCTCTGCTTCCACAGCCTCTGCGCCTGGCTTGAGAAACCCCTGGCCCAATTGTCCAATGCATGGATGAAGAGTGAGCAGACGAGCAAATCATGTGAGCCAAGCTTCGCGGCGAGAGGGGAGACCAGTGGACAAGGAAGAGGGCCAAGAAGAGGCTGAGGAGTAGCCAGCACATTGAGCTGGTCACGTTGAGAGGAGGTGCTCGTGGACCATTACTGGAGTCCTCAGGGCCCAAAAGCAAGTGTCAGTGGGGGAAAAGCTGTACGTGGGGATGGGTGTGCAGGTGTGAGTTCTAGGGTTGCCAGCCCTCCAGGATTGGCCTGGAGTCTCCAGGAATTAAAGATTAATTTTAATTAAATATTATGTCGTGTGATGAAACCTCCAAGAATACGTTCACCCAGAATTGGCAAACTTAGGGAATTCCCACCCCACAAACAGCAGTGCTGAGAAAGCCATCCCTGTCCCTGGAGCTCCAATGACTGGGGACAGGGATGGGGGACACACAAACAGAAGCTGGCAGAGACATGGCAGGAAAATCTGTCCCAACTTCCTGGAGCAAGCTGAAGAGTGGGTGGAGGGGAGAGCACCAGGAGTTTCTGGGAGAGGGACCTCCCCTGCCCCCGTGTCTCCCTCCAGCTCCATCACTGTGGCTGTGGGAAGACGCTGGGCCGAGCTCTCGGGCACAGTCCCAGGGCAGGGGCAGCAGGTGTGATGTTTCCGAGATTCCAGGCCAAATGAGGGGGCCTTCTGCCCGAAGGCCTCCCCCCCCGCCAGAGCCCAGAAACCCCCCTGCGCAGCTGTCAGCCCCACCTCAGCCCCAGTCCGCCTGAGCGCCCCCACCCCTAAAACTGCCAGGTGGGCAGTGTGGCTCCCCCTCCTCAGCCGTGGAGCTCTGTGCAGTTGGGTGGGTGGCGTGCCTCCCCAGCCCTGGAGTGTCCCCCCATCCCCAGAGCACAGGCCGGCCCCCATCAGCCCGAGCCTGGGTCCTTGGCCACAGGGGGAAGAGCCCCCACGGCACAGGAACGGGAAGCAGGAAGGGATCTAGGGGCAGAGCGTGGTTGGGGACACACAAGGCTGTTTGGGGAGGCTCAGCCTTCCCCTGCCTTTGATACCTGCTGCCCATGGCCGGGTTTGATTCCCATCTCTGTCACTGATGTGCTGGGGGACCTGACTGAGCCCCTGAGCCTCTGGGCCTCGGCTTCTCTGCCTGTGCACACAGGGATAATGAGACTCACCAGTTCTGTAAACCACTCAGAGAGCCCGCTTAGGGTTTCTACTGGCACAAAACTGAACCCCCTAGCCCTGCTTCTTCCCCGAGGCCTGCCCCCCGCTCACTCCATTCCCCCTCCCTTGATGGCTCACTCTCCCCGACCATCACTCACTTTCATTGGGCAGGGGGCGGGGGTGCAGGATGGGGTGAGGACTCCGGATTGGTGCAGGCTCTGCAATGGGGCTGGGGATGAGGGGTTTGGGGTACAGGAGGGGGCTCCAGGGTGGGCAGTGGGGCCGAGGGATTAATAATGTGGGAGGGGGTTGGGCTGTGGGAGGAGTGAGGGCTCCAGGCTGGGGGTTGGGGGCCGAGTGATTCGGAGTGTGGGAGGGGGTTGCAGGTTGAGGCAGGGGGTTGGGGTGCAGGAGGGGGTGAGGGCTCTGGGGTGGGGCTGGAGATGGGGGTTCAGGGTGTGGGAAGGGGCTCTGGGCTGGGGCAGAGGGTTGAGGTGCAGCTAGGGCTCAGGCTCTGGGGTACAGAGGCCAGGGCTCTGGGTTTGGGGGGGGGCTCAGGGCAGGGGATTGGAGTAAAGGGGGCATACAGGCTCTGGGCTGGGGGGTGCTGGCTCTGGGCTGGGGCCAGGAATGCAGGAGAGGGCTCTGGGTCTCAGGGAGCTAAGGGCTGTGGCGGGGGTTGGTGCTCGGGGTTGGGGTGTGGGCTTACCTTGGGTGGCTCCCACTCTGCGGTTCAGTGGGGCTAAGGAAGGTTTCTGCCTGTCCTGGAGCACTGCGCTGCACCCCGGATGCAGCCAGCAGGTCTGGCTCCTAGGCGGGGGGCAGGGCAGCAGGGTCTGTGGCGCGCGCTGCTCGAGCCCACAGGCACCGCCCTCCTTGCCCCAGCCCTTAGGTGCAGCGTGTGGAGCCCCATAGCCCCCCACCTAAGAGACGAACCTGCTGGCTGCTTCCGGGATGCAGCACGGTGCCCCAGGACAGGTCGGGACTAGCCTGCCTTAGCTCCGCAGCACCGCCAACCGGACCTTTAACGGCCCTGTCAGCAGTGCTGACAGGAGCCACCAGGGTCCCTTTTCGACCGAGTGTTCTGGTCCAAAACCGGACACCCGGTCACTCTATCGCCCACTCAGAGCCCGTGTGAATCGCCGCTGGGCAGGGGAGCTGGGACTCCTGGGCCCTGTCCCTGGCTCTGCCACTGATGAGCTGAGTGTCAAAGGGCCCGTCTACACCACACATGGACCACTGCCTGTGTAACGGCGCTCTGCCCCAGCCACGGCAAACACCACAAACACCCCACAGCGCCAGCCCCAGGCAGAGCATCCTGCAGAGGGGCAGAGGCCACTCACTAGCCCCTCCACAACCCCACACAGAGAGGGAGGGATGGGTGCAAGGGTGCCTCCACCGCTCAGTAATGCTCAGGGTTACCACCTGGCTGGTATTTGATCGGCCTGGCCAAGTTTTTAATGGATTTGCCAGTTGCCAGGAAAATTATTTTAATCTGCCAGGTGTTTATTTACATGGGTCTAAAGATGTGGTATTATCCCAATACACTGGGATATCGAATGTTAAAAGTTTGTGTCCAGCTAAAGATGCTGCTGTGTTCCCACTTCAGCAGCATAAGTGATAACAGCACAAAACTGTTCAAAATGCTGCAGCTGTCTGCCTGCGACCAAACCTTTGAACTGACGAGAAGAATCGCCTAGGTACTGAAGTGGTGAAAAGTGAGCTTTGCATTAGATGCAACCCCAGCTAGTCCCATCTGGAATTCTACGATGCTGCCGTTAAAGATAAGAAACTGCTGGAAAGGGCGAAATCAAGCAGCAAATACAAATTCAAGAAATAGACTCACTGGATTTTCTTTATGTATGAAATTCCAAACGGTCACATTTAAGAACATTGTTAAAATATAGACTCAATACAGTTTGGGGAAAAATAATCTCAGTGAAGAGGGACACAAATGAAGCAGCTTGGAGAAAGACGACCGAGGTTAGAAAATGATATTATCAATTCTATCGATATGTGTTCTCTCTAGATGTTATTGAAGGAGGCACTGCGGAGTTGCTTTGTGGTTGGGGTTGTGCCGGGCTAGGCTTGTCAGGGGAGGGTGTCAGGTTTTTTGCATTTCAAACGTGGTAACCCTAGTCCAGCTACGCCTGACCCCAGGATTGCAGCTGCAGTGCAGGCAGGGAAATTCTGGGGCTGAACCTGTTGGTAAACAACCCTGGGACACTGAAGCCGAGCACACCAGTGTCTGAGACACCGGAGGACAAGTTCCTGGTGCATGCTGCAAATGGCACAGGGCCCATACTGGGACGCCAAGGAAGGCCCCTGACATAGGGCACCTCGCCAGCTGCACTCTGGTTTGATTTTGCTTAGGCCAGAACTCTTCCCTTTCCCCCAGGGCTTCGGTTCCTGGATCAACGAGCCAACCCGGCGTGTGTGTTTGCGGACTGGGGCGCAGCGTTCGTCACAGTGCACAAGTCAGGTGCGTTATGGGACTGTAACCACCCGAGAAATGGACCCAGAGTCCCTAGTGCTGCCCCGGTGGGGTCTGAGCCAAGAGTCCAGCTCCCACCGTAGAGTCCATTTCCCTAGAGAAAAGATGGTGTGGGGTCTTCACTGTATCCTTCCTCTGACAAATAGTCCCCCAAGAGGACAAGCATGTGTAGAGAGAAGGGGGTTCTCAGGGGCAGGGTTACCTCCTGTGCTAAGTGCACTCAGTGCTTGTTAGTCTGTCTAAGGCTACATGGCCTCTCTAGACCCTCGTCCCCCCACATCTGCCTTCCCGGGGCAGCTCACCTGCCTTAGGTGGGAGTCACTGGAGGAGTTAACTGTGTGAATTTAGTGCAGCATGAGCTGGCTGCAGTGAGCAACTGCTGTGATCGCTTCCCTGACCCTCTCCAGCAGTGGCGGCTGACTGGGCCCAGGGCATGGCCAGGCCGAGCTGAGAACCTGAGTCTCAGCTGCAGGGGCAGCTCTCGGGACTCACTCTGAATCTCTGCTCCCCTCCCCTTGGGAGCTCGTCCTCAGTCCCTTGGGCGAGAGGCAGGGGAAGAAAGGGAGCCGTATCAGGAGCACAGGGCAGTGTGAGGCAGGGACGCCCGGGCTGTCAGGCTGGAGGGGCCCAGCTGGACGGAGCTGTTAGAGCCATTGCAGCAGGCAGGGTTTGTGTACCTGGAATGGCAGCTGGTCTAGCCGGCCTTGGCTGGAATGGTGGTGAGAGGAGACTCAGCAATGGCGCTTCCCCGGCACTGACTCATTGCCCTCGACACACACACACTTGGGGCGTGTGTAACATTTGAGTCCATGGGCAGAACGGCCAACACTGGCTGCCTGAGGTCTTTGTGCTGGGGCCAGGAGCTCTGAGGAGGAACATGGCTCCGCGAGCTGGCGGGTGGAGGAACCAGGCCCTGTACTGAAGAATACTCTCTAGCTGCCCAACACCCTCTCTTCCCTTCCACAGGAAACTGCTCGACACAAGTTCAGCATCTCACTCACGGCCTTTCCCCTGCCCCAGGAGCGTAGGCAAGGGACCATCTACCTCTGCCATGGAGGGGAAAGGGGCCTTCACTGGAGCTCACTCTGCTCTGTTGCTACCCTCTGCAGCTTCAGTGGAAAGCTGCCCTCACTTCTCCCCACAGTACCAGATCTGTGCATGTCAGGCTGTCTGGAGCGGCTCACACCTGCGTGCCTATCTCAGGGCAGGCTGTCAGACGCAGGGCAGGGGCCCTGATCTGCTGGGGTGCTCTACAATTAGATTTTACCAAGCTGCTACCAAATGGGAACTCCTGGATGGCTGTAACAGTCTTACCATGAAGTCACACAGACAGCCCCCTTAGACTCTCCAGTCTATCTCGCCACCCAGACAAACTGGGCTAGTGACAAATGGTCACTTACACCGAACATCAAAAATATTTCACATGCATCAGGTGGGGTCATCACTGAGTAAGTGATGGTGGTCTGGTGTCTCCCCTCAAGCTCTGGTGTCATGGCAACAGTCCTGCCCCCGCAACCATGGTGACAGTAAATGTTCTTTTTCTCTTCTCCCCCAAAGTCTCTTTTACAGGGCCCCAAGCAGGTGATGGTTGGAATAATCCATCTTCTCATAATTTTGTTCACCGATTAGGCCTAACTTCCAAGACATCGATTTTGGTTCCTTGATGTCCCATCCTCTGCTGCTCTTGTTTACCAGTCATAATCCTACCACTAAAGAGCTGTGTTATGTGCAGATCCTGTTTTGTTCCCCACACAGTTTGATATGACAGCTCATTGTGTCACTGCATGAACCTTTACCCACTTCTCACAGTTGATTTTACAATTCGGGTACATTTGTAGACCCAGTTATCAAAACAGTGCCCCGAACAGGCGAAATTTCCCCACACGCAAAACACTGAATCTGTGTCTAAAACAAAGAAAAACTGTGTTAAGGGGAAAGGAACAATAAATCCATCGTATAACAATAAATCCATATGTTCCTGCCAGTACTAAGACACCCACACCTTGGACAGTCTTTTCGTTTTCCCTTCCGTACACAGCACTCACAGTTTGTTAGTAGTTAATGAAGTAGCCAAACCCCGGGAGTGTAGTGCACTCAAGTAGGTTTGTCTGTAGCCCCTCTGGGGAAGAGATGCCTTAGTGCTGCTTCTGCATTGTCTCTTGCATAGGCAAGGCATGAACCACGGGCTGGGGAAGGCTAGCCCCCTGCCCCACCACTCCTGCATGGCCCCACCTATTCTGCAGCCCCCGCCCAAGCCCACAGCCTCCCACTGCAGCCGCTAGCCCCCGCAGCATCCTCAGCCTCTCCCCACTAGCCCTGAAGCAGCCGGCGCATGGCCGGAGCTGGGGCCACACCACAGTGAAACTGAAGTGACCATTCTGAGCGGAATCAGGGGAGAGGTCTGGGTATGGTGTGGGTGGGGCCAGGCCTGGCTGTTTGGGGAGCCAAGGCCTCCCCCAGCCTATGTTACCCGCCGCCCATGCTCTCTTGCCACAGTCTCAGATCCATTAATACTGTAGCAGGGCTGGACAGGGGCACCTTCCACTGCCTCTAAAATACTTGACCCAGCTCCTTACTAGAAGTCACTTAGCCCTGCAGAGATTAAAGAGCATTAGGACACTGGGATCCGTACCCCCTGATATTTTGCTCCTGACGTCCCATGTCACCCTTTGCGTAGCGCTTTATTTCTGCTTCCACTGCCCAGCGGTGGAAGACTGAGGTTCTAGATGTGGCGACTCCCCATTCAGGGCATGGTGGGTACACTTGTGCTGCCCTTTCTCACACACAATGAGGAGAACAAGAATTTCACCAGCTCTGCACTTCAGTGACTAGTAACCAAAACAAACAAACTGTTCTCCATGAGATGATGGGTAACAAATGTACACATAAGGTCTGGCTCCTTCCATCTCTTCCTGTCTCATCACGAGCTGGCGGCAGAGAGTTCTTTCCCTAGAGCTACTCTTAGGTAACCGCAGTAGGGCTGGCGGGGAAGTGGATTCTAGAACTAGCCCAGCTCTCGCTGAGCAGAGGCACTGACAGCCGGGGCAGAGGCAGGCGAGGGACCATGGCTGGCTTTAATGTCCGCAGCGTTCTGGTGACTGGGACCAATCGGGGAATCGGCCTGGAGCTTGTCAAGCAGTTTCTGGAGAAATCAAGCCCACCCGAGTGGGTCTTTGCGACCTGCCAGGACCCGGAGGGAGCACAGGTGAGAATGGGGCGAGGTGAGACAGAACGAGCTGTACGTGCTGGGGGAATCTGAGCAAGGAGCTGGTGTACTGCAGTCAGCCCAAAGAGCAGCTGCCTGAGCGGGAGAGGATCTTGACACTGACCAGCCTTTGGTTCTGTAGATACACCCACGACAACTTTCATCTAGTAGCTCGAATAGCAGCGCCGTGAAGTCGTGGCTGAGTGCACTGTATTTGCAGGGTTGGCCTCACACATAGTTACCAAGGGGTTTGGGCTGGGTCTGTGTAGCTTATAATTCCATGATTGCATTATAGACCTGTGACATACTGGGGCACAATCCAGACCAGTGTGGGGCCGTGTCACCCCTGCCCTGCATCCCCGAGTGCCTCACAATCCCCTGCTGTGGTTGCTCCCTCTTGGGTTGCTCACAAACAGCCTTCCAGGATGCAAGCCACAGCCTGATGGTCTATGTGTAACTGCAGCCTGCCAGTTACACCCTGGCTACCACCAGTCTTGGTTATACGGCAGGGTGATCCCCTGGATCTTCCCCCAGAAATGTATGTCCTGTACTGCCCAGCCCTCCCCTGGACACTTACAAATATATTAAGTCCATTATTCCTTTAAGGGAATAATATGCTACGTTATTACATTAAATAGTTTCCCAAACACTTCAACTTAAACACACTGGTTAGATAAACCAGTAAAACAAGTATATTAGCTACAAAGAGATAGATTTTAAGTGAGTACAAGGAATAAGACATAAAAGCCAGAAATGGTTACAAGAAAAATTAAGATAAAACGCTTGTGAGAATTTACTTAAGAAATTATGCAGAAGCGACAAAGGGTCCTGTGGCACCTTATAGACTAACAGAGGTATTGAAGCATAAGCTTTCGTGGGTCAATACCCACTTCTTCAGATGCAAGCAGTGGAAAACTTTTCCACTGCTTGCATCTGCAGAAGCGACAAAGGGTCCTGTGGCACCTTATAGACTAACAGAGGTATTGAAGCATAAGCTTTCGTGGGTCAATACCCACTTCTTCAGATGCTTGCAAGCATCTGAAGAAGTGGGTATTGACCCACGAAAGCTTATGCTTCAATACCTCTGTTAGTCTATAAGGTGCCACAGGACCCTTTGTCGCTTCTGCAGATCCAGACTAACATGGCTACCCCTCTGATACTTAAGAAATTATCTTATTTGCAAAGCAAACTTTCTCACCACATGCTCCAGCAGATTACTATCCAAACACTGAAGTCAGGAGCCTTCCCCTGAGTCCTTGGGCTGTTTCCTTTTGTCTTCTGAGGTGGAGAGAATGCAATGGGTAGGCGAGAGAGGGGGTGCCTTGGGGTGTTTGTCCCTCCCTTTCATAGTTTCAGTCCCCCTCTTGAAATACATTTCCAACTGAGAGCCAGCAGACAGAGTCTATGGAGACGGCTATTCACTGCTGCTTTCCCTCCACCTGTTTGAACTTTCTTTGTTTTTGCTTCCTGCTTCATGACTCTGTTTACTGTTCAAATGCAAATTAAGGTAAGCACACATTCCTATGTTTAGGACAGACCTGTCTGCCAACTTCTGTGTGGGTAGGGCTGTGTGGTTTGGAACATGTATTAATAACACCATACAGGGGACTCTTGCACCTTCACATACAATGTTGTCGCACATATTTTACCAAGACAATACTGACCAGCAAAGTATGAGCTTTCTAGTGATACCTTACAAGGCCTACTTTGTACAGAAGTTATTACCATGGTGTGTAGAGTGTGAATACAGGGGTATGTTCTGCCTACTTTGAGAGATCAAATATCACCAGTCAGACACCCAAAGTCATGAGAGTTTATTTTAAAGAGGTTTTTTTTGCCGGTCTTTTGACTTTAACTCCCGCTCGGCTACACTGTGTGTGGGTGTGTGAGAGAGACACAGGGAGAATTTCAGTTTGAACCGTCAGCCTTTAGTGCGCACAGAAATGCAGCCGCTCCCTGGCTGCTCAGCTGGAGACTCCACTTACCTTCTCCCCACTCAGACAGGGGAACCGCCCTCCATTTCCTATCGCTGTCTTGACCCAGCAGCACCACTTCCCTGGCTCCCTCCTTCTCTCCTGTTGCCCCAGCCCCTCTCTTGGCTGTAGGGCCATGTGGACGTGAAGAAGGGGCTAAGAGGCAGGCATGGGTGGTGGGTATCAGAGGCTTGTGGAGCTAAGAAATGCTTGATGAGACACACCTCCCTTTGAAGGTGCGCAGGCCTGGAAGCGCTACCCCTGGAAATGCCCGAGAAGTGGGGGAGCTACCGGCCCCTGGACTGTGGCCCCACCCGCGCTCTGCCCTGAGGCCCCGTTCCCACTCTGCCTCTTCCCCTGAGGCCTCCCCTGAGGAGGGGGCAGAGAGGAGCGAGTGGCAGGTGGGAGGGGCGTTGGGGGAAGGGGGAAGAGGAGTGAGCGGCAGGTGGGGGACCTCGGGGGTGGGAGTGGGGGGCTTGAGGGAAGGGCAGTGAGGTGGGAGTGTAGAGCGGAGGTAGTTTGGAGGAGGGGAGCGGTCGGGGGGGTCTGGGGAGGGGCGGAGTGAGTGGTGGGGGTTGGGATCAGGGTGGAGGGCAGTGAGAGAAAGCTCAGGGGAGGAGGTGGAGCAGGGTGGGAAGAGGCCAAGCGGGGCCTTGGGGTGGAGCAGGAGGTGGGGCCATAGTGCAGGCACCAGTGGCCCCGCACACTTCTAGCCTGCCCCTGGCTGCTGGGAGGGGACTCCCCTTACCCTCCACTGACCTCTGGCTGGGGAAGTTGCCATCCAATCCCTGACTCACCCATCACTGTCCTTTGCCTCCTCCTCAGCCTCCCTCCTGCTGCCTGTGGTATTACTGAGGCCTTAAGAAAAATGAATAGACTCTCCAGTGGATGGGAGCTGATGGTGGGAGGAGGCGGTTGGTTTTTGGTTAGACTGATAGATTGACTGGAGTTAAGATGCTCTGTCTATATGTTAACTCTGCATCTAATACAGGCTGTTGGGTAAGTTTCTAGCCATGAATTACTGTTAGGACTAGTGGTTTATTTGATTATCAAACAACACCTGGTACCAGGAGTGAAGGATGTGATAAAAAGAACTGGAAGAAGTTGAAAAAAATGAGGTGAAAGTTACTCAGAAGCAATAGACAAGTTTGAATGAAATAAGATGGATCAATGAAGAGTTCCTACATTTCGAAAAATGTCAAGCAATGCTGCAGAAAATTGGAAAAGGTTCAAACAAGAACTGGATTTATTTTTGAGTGTATCTGGATCTACTCATAAGGAAGATGAAGAAAAGATTGCTTCTTTTTGAATATTGCAGGTACTGAAGCAGTTTCATTACATAATTCATTTGCGCTTAATGTTAGAGAATGTGCTGACTATGAGTTTGTCTTCAATATATTAAGGAGTACTGCTTACCAAAGAGAAATGGAACAATTGCAAGATTTCAGTGTCACTCAAGAAATGAAATGGAGGAAGAGACTTTTGAATCATTTTGAACAGATGTAAGGATAAGAAGTCGGCCGTGTAATTTCCAGAATCATTACCTTGGGGTACGGTTAATTTTGTAGGGAAATACGTTACATTGCATTGCCCAAAAATAAGGGCTTTACTTCGTACAACTGATCAGTGAGATAGGACTGTCCACATCAAGAAGAGTTTAAGCAGCTGAAGCCATTAATAGGAACAGCTCCAGTATTTAAAACTATCTGACAGTAACAGATTTACAAAATCATCTTCAGATGCATCCAAACAAGGCCTAGGAGCAGTTCTGTTACTCAAGTGTGGTGATCAGTGGAAGCCAGTTGCTTATGGATCTAGAGCGGTGGGTCCCAAACTTTAACAACCTGCGAACCCCTTTCACTAAAATGTCAAGTCTTGTGAACCCCCTCCTAAAAATGAATATTTCCAGGGATTTTCTCCCTTATCTCAGCATGAATTATAAAAACAGTGAGCTTGGAAATATAAAATTTGTTTTTATGACATGCTTATTACACACTATTGATTAATTATTATTTATCATCACAGTATTTGTATTACATTATGATAACGGCAACACTCTTCCAAGATCGCACTTTTGTAGCTTGTATCACTTTTGATTAAGCCTGTCATTAGACAAGGCTCCTATCAGAGGTCCCAGTAGAAAAAAGGGATGCGGGGGCACCGCTGGAAAAGTGTGGGGACCCGTGGGGGCTGCCGGAAAGAAAGGGGAGGGGTGTGTGTGCTGACACGGGGATGGCACGTGAACCTCATCGCCCCCCCGTACTGGTGCCTCTGGCTCCTATGTTTCATCAAGGGATATCAGATGTGAAACAGCATGAAGGTATTTAAGAAGCCAACTCAAAGAGTTTCTCCTACACAAGCATTCAGGTCTTGTGCAGTCCAGGCAAACAATGCATGTTACAACAAAGCTTAAACTTGTTCTTCATAATAATTTAAAAGCAACGCTCGCAGCCTATTTAATATAAAAAACAGCTAGAAATATCCACCTCCCCTTAGACGGTCGTTGCGGCAAAGGAGGCCTGTTACAGGACGTAGGGAAAGCTGTTACGATAATTCTCTCTCTCACGCACACACACACACTGTTGGTAACATTCACAGAAAGGAGATGTGGGGTTGCTGTGGCTGGAGTAGAATGAATAGAATCGGGGGTGGGAGCTGACAGCGGGAGGGGGCTGTTGGTTTGAGGTTAGACTGATGGATAGATGGGAGTTAAGGTGCTCTGTTAGCTACGTATCCAGTAAAGACTTTACGTTTCAATGAATAATGACTGAGCCTGGTGGATTACTTGGCTATAAAATATTCCCCCCTCCACCCACATCCCCTGCACCCGCCTCAGCCTCCCTTCTTGAATCCTGCCCTAGGGTGACCATATCTCCCATAGGGAAAATGGGACACCGCGTGGTGCTACCCCAAGAGCCCTGCCTCCCTCTCCCCGTGCAGGGCTGCCCTGATCTGCTCTCCTGAGCCCTGACCCCTCCCCCTGTGTGGGGTTGGCATCATTGCTCACCCCCCCCATGTTCCGCACCCCACTTCTTTGACAACAGAGGGCATGTTCCCCATTTGCTCTTGCCCACTGATCAAGTTGGCAGGAACAAACCAGACAAATGCCCCTTGTGCCAAAAAAGTTGGGATGGTTGGGACAGGGCTTAAAAAAGGGATCAAAACAGGAAGTCCGGTTACCCTAATCCTGCCCCCCCACTTTTCTGCACCCGCTAAACCTGCCTACTGCTCCCCCAGTGCCCTGCACCTCCCCAGTCACAGGGTCTCTGCTGCTCCTCACGGTCCTTGTGCCCTCACCAGCCCCCTGGGCCATTTAGCCTCTGGGCTTCAGTCTCATTGACAGGGCTGGTGCACCCACTAGGCGACTGTAGGCCGCAGCTGCCTCCCGCCTTCCCGTCTCCATGGCTGAGCTGGGAGCGGGGCGGGGTGGCTGGCTCTGCGGCTGAGGTGGGAGCCGGGGGGGGTGGGGGTGAGGCTGGCCGTGGCTGTCTCCCGCCCTCCCGGCTCCGCGGCTGAGCTGGGAGCTGGTGTGTGTGGGGGCACCACAGGCAGGGGGAGGCTGCTGCAGGCGGGGGGACTGAGCTGCCGGCCCACGGGGGTAGGGTGGGGAGCTGCCGTGTGGTGGGGGGACTGGCTGCTGCAGCGGGGGACCGGTGTTAGCTGGTGGGGGGGGGGCCGCAGGGCTGGTGCAAGGAAGTTTCGCCTAGGGCGCGAAACTTCCTTGCACCGGCCCTGCTCATTGAAAACTGTGGAAGGTGGCAGCCAACGTTATTGGGGGCAGCCTCCCTCCCACATGCAGATGGCCTGGGGTTAGGGGCTCTGTCAATAATCATTAACTTTATTCTCTTTCAGGAATTACAGAACTTGGCATCCAGGCATCCAAACTTGGTGATCATTGTGCTAGGTGGGTGCCCTGCCGCGGGACCAGAGAGCTGAGGTTTCCTTGCTCTGGATCCTGTCCTTCCCCATTCCCTGTCCTCCTCCATATCCCCTTTCCGTGCACTCCAGATCTCAGTGGGGAGAACAGGACCAGAGTCAATAATCACTCCGAGCCTACTGACCCCTTACCCAGCCCTAGAGAAGTGGGTATGAGTGGGGAGCCCTGCAGGGGTCGGATGGCCCTAGGTGGGCTGGAAAAGCCCCAGGGTCACCACGCGCCAGGTGCCTCATGTGACAATCACACATGGGAAGCCAGGGCCGATCCACAACATTTTGGCACGTGAGGTGGGGAGCTCAAATGACATTCCCATACCCCCTCGCTTGGGCCGCCTAGTTCGCCTACTGGTTGCACCGGCCCTGATCTTCTTCAGGTAAAGTGAGGAGTTCTGGACTATCATACAACATCCCAAATATACTGTGTTCCTTGAGCGGCATGAAACGTTCTTCAACTGACTGTATAGCACAATCTAGCACCTGGTTAAAGAATTCAACTTTGAATTGTTGTTTGGGGTCTCTTATGGGATTATCCCGTGCCTCGTAATCAAAATGCCTTCTTCGGTGACTCTCGGATTCTTGAAAGGGTGGGAAAATAGCTTCAATGTGAAGTTCCTCTGCCAACTTCTTCAGAACGTTTTGAAATCCCTCATCTGACCGGTAAGACTGTAGGTATGACTTTGCTTTGTTCAGTTGTTCCATTACTCCAGATATATCAAGGTCAACACCTTGGAGTCTCTTGGTTACAACACTTGTTTCAAACAGTATGTCATGCCACAACACTAAGCCACACAGAAATTTGAAGTAAATTTGGTAGGCTTTATCGCCTCCACTCGACTTTCCCATCATGTGGCACTCAGTGGTTTCAGTGTCAGAGAGGATGTTCCAAGATGTTGCTTCAAAATTTGCCATCGATGAGTTGATGCAGAGAAAAATACATAGATGCTTTGAATTACATTTAAAAATTCAGCAGCCTCACTAGAAGCTGATGCTGCATCACTGACCACCAAGTTCAATGAATGAGAATTGCATGGGACAAAAAAAGCTTGAGGGTTTAACTTTCAGATCTGTGTCTGCACTCCTCTGTTCTTTCCTCTCATGTTGGCACCATTATCGTAGCCCTGACCTCTCATATCAGCTATCGCAATTCCCGTATCATCCAGCTTTTTAAGAAGCACCATCTCCTGTAGTATCATCAATGTCAATACAGTCTAGAAAATGCTCTCTGACAGTCACCATTGCAGAGACATTTTCACTAGGTTCTGTTGTTGTTACAAAACGCACCATTAAAGTCATTTGTCTCGAATGGCTGATGTCAGATGTGCAGTCCAGAATAACAGAGTAATATCTTGCTGACTTCAGATCTGCCACAACCTTCTGTTTGACTTTTGTTGCCAATAACTGGCAACAAAATTTCATTTTGAATTGTTTTTCCAAGGTAGTGATGTGTGTACATTTCTTGGGTGATGACTCTTCTTAGATGCTCCTGGAGTACAGCATCAAACTCAGCCATCAGCTCCACAATTTTAAGGAAGTTTCCATTGTTTGGCATATACAGCTGATCTGAAGTGCCACACAGTGCTAGGTTTTGGGTAGCAAGCATTCTCACAATGGCAATGAGCCTTTTCAGAACATTTTGCCAGTAAAGAGACTCTGATACAATTTTCTCTTGATGCTGATCATCTATGGTGGCCTTCAACCTTAGTCTCATCTCAAGCTCTTTCCACCTATGGAATGCTTTCGGGTCATTTGCTGCCTTCTCATGGCATGCCAGATTTCTAGCCAGATTTTTCCAGTCCTTTGTTCCTATAAAACTCAATATGGCTGGAACATTAGACTGGAAGAGTTTGCAACAAAAACAGTATGCAGCATTCTGGGTTTTTGAGTACATAACCATGGCCTCTCCACTTTGTCACTATTGGGGATTTCACGCCAATAATGTGTTGGATGGAAACTTCTATTTTCATTGTCTTTGGGGCACATGAAGTTTTTCACTTGCTGTGGCCCATGGAAGTCCCTCAGGCTACTGCTCAAGTGGGTCCACAGTCCTGGATCATTTAGACTTAAGGAACTAAACTCAGCAGCAGCTGTTTCTTGCGTCTCCACCACACTCTTCTCTGATCTACAGTTTTCTTCAGGAATGTGCCTGGTTACATCCATTTGAGATGGAGATATGGATGCTGCAGTAGCTGACAGGTCACTTGCACTCTGACGAACTGGAAGATCAGGCATCTCCTCACCACTCACTTCCTCACTGGGGCCGGAAGGCTCACCGTGAACATTTGTGTCTGTATCTCAGGAGAGCTCCTTCCTGCTTAGATCGAAAAGCGTCCTTTGCTTTCTTTCTTTTTCTGAATGCTGCCCCAGAGGGGAGTTTTCTTCTTTCACTCATGACTGCTGTTCTGTGCCAGCTATAGTGGCTCTCAGCACTCAACTGAAGGGGACAAGTAAGCAGGCTGGTAGCAGGGCCTGAGTGAGGGAAGATTTAAGCATTTTAAGGGCCTAACTGGCTCCTACTACTTCAGTTGACTGCCTGTTCTCCTCAAGTGGGTTCAGGGAAGCAGCAGGAAACAGGAAGCTCCCTGAGAAGCTGGTGTTAATCAGTCCAGGCTCCCGAGGGTGCTAGAGAGGTACATAAGAGGCTCCTCCTCCTCTCTCTCCCTGCAGCTCCTGCTGCTTTCTGTTATTCCCTCTCACCTTTCTCCTGCCTGCCTGTCATGTCTCTTGTGCCCTCCTTCCTCCAGCACAGCACTCCACCATCTCTGTGCATCTAGAGCAGAGAGAATATAGATGCACCAGCAGCAAACACAATTTTCTACACTCTGGGTCCAAGTGGTACCCCCCCCTCCAGTCTGGCACCTGAGGTGGCCGCCTCATTTCGCCTCATGGTAAGGCCAGCCCTGTGGGCAGCTCTCTCATGCATTTTCTGGGTCAGAGCCTCATGCATCCAGCTGAGCTGCAGCAAGGGCGCTCTCAGTTGCCTGCTGTTGTACCGGTTGGCCACTAGAGCGTGCTGTGGCACCTCCTGAGGCAGCAGCCTGGCACCTCCTGTCCCTGTCGCAACAGGGCCAAGAAGAAGCAGCCAGGAGGCAGGGCGGCCGGAAGAGGTGGCAGCGGCCGTGCAAGGTGAAGGTCCCAGGATGGGGCCCTGCACCAGCTGCTCCACGCTCCCCCAGCACTAACGCCCTCACACCCACGCTGCAACCCAAATACTCCTCTGCACCCCAGGGTTCCCAGCTCCCTCGGGGAGCCCCAGCACCCGCCTTCAGAGCTGCCACCAGCAGAGATCACAACCCATCAGACAGACCCCCCCACCCGCAAAAAAATCATGAGATTGGGGCCTAAATCCTGATACTTTAAACATCACATCGGGTTTTTCAGACTCTTTTTTCATTTTTCAGCTCCCCCCAACTCCTCTGCCAGTGTGTGGGGGGAATTCCAGCTAGCAGAGTCAGTCTGTCATGCACATCTCTCCCTGGTTGCTCACCCTTAAGAGAGAGGAACTGTCACCCAATCTCTCTTCCTGTCTTAACTCTCCCTCCTAGTTACCCACCTAACCCCCAGGCCCCTCTGCCCACGGGCTATGAAATAGAACAGGAAAATGAACAGCCAGGAAACACTGAGTAGCCTCCCTCTGTATCTAGTTTGCCAAGTAGTTTTCAGTAAAGGTTACGTCAGTGTAGCCAGCTCGGTCTGAGTTTTTATTTCAATTATCCTTCCCTGCTGCCCCCCACCCCCACCTCCACTTCTCTGGGCCCAGCAGCAGCTTCCCCCCAGTTGCCACCCCCCACCTGTCACTGCTGTGGTAAGAAGCTCCCTGGCCCCTGGGAGAGGGGTGTGCTCTGAGGTGACATGGGAGCAGAGGAATCATGCACATGAACCCCCTGCTTTGTCTCTGTAGAAGTTACGGACCCAGCCAGCATCAAGGCGGCAGCCGCCAGAGTTGAGGAGCATCTGAAAGGCTCGGGGCTGAATCTGTTGATAAACAACGCTGGGATAATAACACTGAACACACTAGAGTCTGAGACGCCGGAGGACATGTCCCTGGTGTACGCAACCAACGTGACGGGGCCCCTGCTGGTGAGCCAGGTAAAGGCCCCGACAAAGGGCACGTCGCCGGCTGCACTGAGGTGTGAGACAATTCCCATCCCTTTGGCTCTGGTTATGGGATCAATGAGCCAATCCAGGCGGGGCCCTAGGGCAGGGGCACTGCCCATCCCACCTGAGAAATGGACCCATAAGCCCAGATCCACAAGTGGCCTAGGTGTTGTGACACTCAGCATTCCACCTCAACTCCTAGGCCCCGAGAGAGCCGGGGAAGAGCGATGTGATGCACAGACCCAGGTACGTTCCCATAAGAACGGCCACACTGGGGCCTCTAGGAGCCTGTCTCACTTAGGGTCCCAGGGAACTTTTCCAGCAGAAATTCAGGCTCCCACAGGATGATGTGTTCATAGTTTCCAGTTTATCCTTCTCTGTGACAAATCATCCCCAGTGGAATAATTAGCGAGCATGATGGAAAGGGGGTTTTCGGGGGCAAAGGTCCCTCCTATGCCAATTGCATCTCTTGCTGGTTAGCTTCTGTCTCAGGTTCCCCGGCCTCTCTGGTCCCTTCTCCCTCTCCCTTGTCCTTCCCAGCAGCAGCCCAGGCTTCCTTAGGTGCGAGTCACAGGGCAGGCTAACTTTGCTGTGAAGTGAGTGCGGTGTGTGCGGAGCTGCAGCTGTGTGAGCACACCAGCTGCTTTCTCTATCGCTCCCCAGCAGTGGCGGCTGACTGGCCCAGGGCATGGCCAGGCCGAGCCAAGAACCTGAGTCTCAGCTGCAAGGGCAGCTCTCGGGACTCACTCTGAATCTCTGCTCCCCTCCCCTTGGGAGCTCGTTCTCGGTCCCTTGGGCGAGAGGCAGGGGAAGAAAGGGAGCCGTATCAGGAGCACAGGGCAGTGTGAGGCAGGGATGCCCGGGCTGTCAGGCTGGAGGGGCCCAGCTGGACAGAGCTGTTAGAGCCATTGCAGCAGGCAGGGTTTGTGTACCTGGAATGGCAGCTGGTCTTGCCGGCCTTGGCTGGAACGGTGGTGAGAGGAGACTCAGCAATGGCGCTTCCCCGGCACTGACTCTCCTCGGCTGCCATAAGGGGTGTAGAGCTATGAGATCAGGGGTTTGTGTCACATTTGGTTCCCTGGGGCCGAGTGGCCAATAGTGGCTGCACTGAGGTCTTTGTGCTCCATTCACTTCCCTTCCAAATGAAACCATTTAACACAAGTTCAGCATCTCACTCACGGCCTTTCCCCCAGCCCAGGATCTGCTGCAGGGACCTGGCTACCCCTACAGGATTCCTGTCCACAGCCCGTGTGCCTGGGCCTCCAGCCGACCCTCTCTGCTCTGTGCTCCTTCCCAGCCTGCTTTCCGCAGCACTGCACTCCCAGCCCTAGCCTGAGTCACACATGAACTGGCTGCTTTCCCCTGCCGGAGCCTCCCCCTCCCTGTGCTCTCACACTAACTGAGCACTTGCTGGCTCCTGTGAAGACCAGGGGATCTCCAAGCTGTCTGATCTCTGCTCCACAGCTGTAGCTGATCACCCAGAGATGGGGCTGGGGCTGGGGCTGGGGCTGGGGCTGGGGCTGGGGCTGGGCCCAATTTCCCTTAGAGGTCAGTCACCCAATGGCAGGTTCCCTTATCCTAAGCTGACCCCATGGGGGCTCTTTTCTCCCCTCCCACCAGGCGTTCCTGCTGTTGCTGAAGAAGGCTGCTCAGAGAAGTACCCAGCCAGGGCTGAGCTGCAGCAAGGCAGCCATTGTCAACATCTCCAGCAAGGGTGCCTCCATCCAGAATGTCCATATGTGGCATTTGGGGCAAGTCATCTCCTATCGCTGCAGCAAGGTAAAGGACATGCTCAGGAGGATCTGGAGGAGCGGAATAGGGGCTGCAACCTGACACATTCTAGATAGCCATGCGCCAAGGTCTCCCTCACTCTGCAAAAGGGGCAGCATTGGGGATGGGGTGAACCACGCCAGGTACATGCCCATGCTCACGGCTCCATGAAGGGTGCACCAACCAATATTCCCAGCGGGCCATGAGACTGGGGTAGAATATAGGCGGCCCACCGGGGTTCCTCGCCCTCTAAAGGTGGTAGTAGGTCCCGCCACTTGGTATCGGGGCAGGACACGAGGGTGAGGAAGTGAAAAACGTGGAGCACGAGCATGTAAAGTTGTTCTCTTGGCGTGGTTTAGAAACAACCCGGCTACAGGGCACGCAGCCAGCTTAGGTTGTGGAAGGTAGGGGGCTGGGGGGGCTCATGGGGCAGGGGCCCAATTAAAAAGTTCAAAGGGCCTGGGGTGAGGTGAGGGTGGGGAGCACCCTCTCGCAGGAACGGCTCAAGTAGACCCCGAGAGGTGGGCGATAAGGCTGCCTCCACCTCCTGGAGTGTACGTAGGGGGATCTGAACGGTGGAGAGCCCCATGCTCCAACCAAGCGCTTGGGTATCCACCCAGTCCCCCCTCTTGCAGCCAGGAGGTCTCCGTTTCTGGTGGTTTCTACCAGGACCAGCCTCTGGTGCACTGAGGGGGACTCTGCCACTTGCACACAAAGGTAGGGGTTGTGTAGCAGTGGCTTCATGAGGAGGTCCGTCCCCTCAGTGGCCACCATGGACCTGGTCACAGAGAGCAGCTTCCAGGACTGGAGGAGGTCCTGGTAGAAGACTGGTAGCTTGGAGAGACTCACAGATGACCCCTCGGATGGAGAAAAAATAGCTGCCGGTTGTATCAGAGCCCTCGGAAGGCGTGCACAAATGTACTGCACACCGGACTACCTGCACCATAAAGGAGTCTGTGCAAGGCCTGGAGGTGGAAGACATGGACCTGGCTGCAGAGGCAAACCAGCAGGGAGAGGCACCGAAGGAGTCCCGTCCATCTCCACAGCCGCTCACCCACCCTGGCCTCCAAATCCTGCCAGTTCTCTAGCGGAGGAGGATGTGTGGCGGAAAGGTAAACTCCGAGATAGAGTAGTGGACCCGCGCTCCACCGGATGGCTTGAAGTGCGGGTGGGAGGGAGCTCATCTGCCACCCGTCGCCGACCATCAGACCAGAGCTCTTGACCCAGTTGACCTGGGCGGAGGAAGGTGCCGAGTAGATCGCCTGTCAGGCCCCCACCCACACCAGGTCACCCGGGTCCTGGACCACGAAGAGCATGTCATCAGCATACGCCAACAGGACCAGTTGCAACTCCGGCTCTCGAAGCATCCGCCTCCAACGGAGGAGACAGAGGAAGGATTCGATCGGCAGAGTATACTGCTGGCCTGACAGTACCCCTCGCCCAAAGCTGACTGGTTCAGTCAGGGTCCAGTTGAGCCTGACCGAACACTCCACGGAGGTGTAGAAAACCCAAAAATTGGGGCCCGAAGCTGAATGCTCGAGAGTGCCCAGGAGATACCCGTCGTCCATCCTGTCGAACGCCTTCTCCTGGTCCAGGGACAGGAGAGCAAATGACAGACCATCCCTAGACCCAAGCTCCAGGAGGTCCCGGACCAAATAAAATAATAAAAGATGGTACGGCCCAGGATGGTGTAGGTCTGATCGGGGTGGACCACGTCCACCAGTATGGACCCCAGCCTCAGTGAGATGGCCTTTGCTCCAACTTTGTCGTCTGCACTGAGGAGCGAGAATGGAAGCCAATTCCGACGGTCGCGGAGATCCCCGTTCTTATGAGAACAGAGCCGGCCGAAGGCTGGAGGAGTGGGCCCGTGCAAGATGGAAACGTGATAGATAAATGCGGTCCAACCAAGAGTGGCGCGACCGATTGACCTCCATCCGGACATAAGTAAAGATGGAATTGTCATCCGGGTGATGGTTGTGCCAGACATCCACCAGGGAGTGATGATTGACAGTCTCCCTGAGGACGCCTGTGGCAGCCTGGCTGCTCTTGATTAGGACCTGTGGCAGCTAAACTGCTGGGGTGCGGCACCTTTCGACCGGGTTCAGGGGCCACAGGGACAGAAGGGGGCCCTCAACAATGCCGGGCCCAGGCGCCACAACCAGTTCATCACTCGCAGCCACAGCGTCGGGCACGATGGTGTTTGCAATTGGACCCCTAACTGGGAGTGAAGGCGGCCGCCCCGCCTCAGGAGGGGGCGCACCCAAGGGCTCAGAGCCTGGCCACTTGGCATTGGCCGTTGCCTCAAAGGACTCGGTGGCCAGGAGCAGGGTGCTGTCTGCGACCGGACAGAGGAATGAGCCCAGGGGCACCCCAAGGTCGAGAGTGGGGGCAGCAGCTGGGGTAGGGGTAGGAGGAGAGGGCAGCGTGACTAAGCTGCCGCCCGGGTCAAGGCCCACAGGCAAGGGGTTGTCCTCCCCCTGGGTGACTGGGGCCTCGATCTCCTCGAAGATGGAGCTAACATCTGCCCCCATTGCCCTGGAGTCCTCCCCGCTGGCAACTGAGGCTACAATTGCCTCAGTGTCAAAGGCAGGTACAGATGACAAGGGGGCTGGGTGGGCTCCATTTGAGGCCTCCTCAGGGAAGAACTCCAGGAAGGGGGCAGCACCTCCCCGATCTGCTGCCATGACATCCTCAGCTGGCGTCACCTGCTGGGCCCTATCAGGGGGCGCGACAGAAGGCTCAGCAGCAGGGGCCCCCATCATGGTCTTGCGGGGGGCTTCCTCCCCCCAAGGGTCAAGCGGGAGGTGCTGAGCCTGTGCCTTAGGTTTGCAGCGCTTACCCTGAACAAGCACCCAGCTCTCCAGGGTGCTAGCGGAGGGCTGGCCAGCAGGGGCAGGCCCAGGGGGCAAGGGTGATATACTCAGGGGTCGGGGAGGACAACGGGGGGAAGGGATACCTCCACCGCGGGGCCCCTCTCTCGTGCCTGCCACCCTCTCCTCCATGGGTCCCACCGGACTACACACAATGGAGGTGGGCCCACCCAATGGAGCTCCCTGCCCCCTGCAGGGCCGCGGAGTCGTGCCGGCCCCTTCTGGGAGTGGCGCGGAGCCAGGGCAGGCAGGGAGCCTGCCTTAGCACTGCTGTGCAGCCGAACTTCTAGCACCTAAAATCTCCCATTTTGGCTGCAGTAGGCTGCTGGAGATAGAGCCAGATTGCGGGAGACTTCTGATGAAACCGTGGGGGTACGGGGGGTTGGCAACAGTACTGCCCTCCCAGATCCTGCATAACCTCTAGGTTGCTCTCAGCTGTCGCAGCCCCCAGAGGCCATTCGGTAGCTGTGGCGTATTAGAGTGCGGCTACACTAGGGATGTAAATATCGGTTTAAAAAGTTACCAGTTAAACGATGAAACCGAGGTCGCTCTGGCTGGTCTGGCGGGGGCTGGGGCTGGGGTTCCCACCGGCCTGGACAGCCTGATGTTGCTGGAGCTGGGGTTCTGCCAGCCTGGCGAGGCCAGGTACCGCCAGGTGTGGGATACGGCAAGGGCTGGGGTTCCTCTGGCTGGGTTAATGGTTCAGGGCTGGTTAACAGTAAGCCTAATATTTACCGGTTAACCATGTAACCTTTTACATCCCTAGGCTACACTCCCTTCTCTGGGGACGTGCCCCTGAGAGCACCTTGCTGTTCCCACTGACAGCATCAGAGCCTGCAGCTCACACCACAGTCCTCACCCCCTTGTCTGTCTCTCCCTCCCTCCCCGCCGGGTCTGGGGTCATTTCCTGTAGGGGTCATTCCCCTCCCCCACATGCTGCTGTCTCTGCTCATGGTGTCTCGCCCACAGGCTGCTCTGAACATGCTCACCAAGTGCCAGTCCTTGGGGTATGGAGGAGACGGGATCCTGAGCATCGCTGTCCATCCTGGCTGGGTGCAGACTGACATGGGGAACATAGGTTCTCACCAGGTAGGTGCCTCGCTGCGGGAGGCCAGTCGTACCTCATGTCATGGGCAGATGTTCACCGTAGGGGGAATGCTTTCACTGCAACTTGTCGCCCCCTCCACCTTCACCCTGTACGGACGAAAACTGTCCCAGGGAGTCCGTCATCAGATCCCACCTCCCGGGGAGTCAGCGCTGTGCCTGGGCACTGATCCCCCTGCTGCTACTTCCTTGGTTCCTCCAGCTCCTGCCATCGCAAAGCAAACGTCAGCAGAGCTGCTGTTGTTGGGAGCTGGAGGAGGTGGGAGCTGGTTGTCATGGGCACCTGTTTGCAGGTATCTGCATGGGGATCCTGCCCCAGCTCCCCACCCAGCATCAGGGGACAGTGACCTGGGCTGGGCCCAGGGGAGATCCTGGCCCTGCCCCTGCCCCTGGTGTCCTGGGCCGCCCCCAGGGCAGGCTTCTCCCACTCACTCTCCTTTGCCCCCTTCAGCCCCCACTGACGGTGGATGCGAGTGTCCGAGGGATCCTGAACGTGCTCCGCACGCTCTCCGAGAAGGACAACGGGGCCTTTGTGGACTGGGAAGGGAAAGTTCTTCCCTGGTGAGACGCCCCCGGCCACGCGACAGGAGCCCTGGGCCAGGCCGTTCCAGTGACCGCACCGTCAGCTGTGCCTCTGTCCTCAATAAACCCACTGTTCTAACGCAACAGCCCTGAGCCCGGCCTGGCCTGACAGCCACTGGCTGCCCCACGGGTGGAGCTGCCGTGTGGGGGGCGGCTCCATGTGACAGTTCCCACTGGGGAGAGTCTCACTGATTCCTCCCCACAGCCAAAGCCCAGAGCTGGCCTGCGTGGGGAGAGCTGGGAGGGGGGTGGATGGAGAAGGGTGAGTGGGAGGCTGGCGGGGAGGGCGGGCTGGGGGTGGCTTGGCTGGCTGCCAGGGGTGGGAAGAACACCTGGTGCTTCAGGTCCCCAGGGCACATCCCGGGGGAGGGTTTCTCTCAGACCAACAGCAGCTGGGTTTCAAGAGTGTCTGGAGGGGGGCCCAGGAGTTGTTAAGGGGTCTCCTCGTCCCACGTCCTGAAGCCCAGACTAAGTCGCAACCCCCCTTTTGGGGAGAGCCCGGTTCACCCAGGAACAGACACCACGCTGAGCAGTCACTGCCGCAGGGAAGAGATCCCAGGGAGACCCCATGGGACGTTACCCACACCCCTTCCCCCGCACTAGTGCAGTGTATTGAGTCAGCCAGGCCGAGATATACAGGCCGATGCTCTCTAAGGTTATGTCTACAGTGCAGTTTCACCCTGGCGGCTGGCCTGTGCCAGCTGACTCACAGGTCTCGGGTTAAGGGGCTGTTTGACTGTGGTGTCAACGTTTGGGCCTGGCATCTGGGACCCTTCCACCGCCCATGGTCTGAGAGCCAGGCCTCCAGCCAGAGCCTTAACGTCTGTGCCAAATTTAAACAGCCCCTTAGCCCGAGCCCCATGAGCCCGAGTCAGCTGGCACAGGCCAGCTCTGGGGTTTGAACTGTTGTATAGACACATCTGAACCTAACCAGAGTCCAAAATGTCTCAGAGGACACTGGGATGGGGGCAGCCAGGAGCTGCTGGGTATATCGGCTCTTTCTCTTCATGGGGCGAGGGGCCCCTTGGGGTTGGGGAAACCCTCCCTGCCTGTGCCCATTGGTTGGGGGAGGGCAGTGCCCTGGGAGACAGGCGGTGTCACACTTTCCCAGGCGTGGGAGGGAGATCCAGGAGGATCCACACACACTGTGTGGCCCCAGAGGGGACAGCTCGCTCATGGAGCCTGTGTGGGCTTTAGGCACAGGGAGAGACCAGCCAGGGGCGGGAGAGGCACCAACACCAAAGGGAGGGGCTTCCCCACAGGCCTACATTGGGGGACTCATCCCTGCTGGGAGACAAGGTGCTCCTGCTCCGCACTCAGCGGGAAGGAGCCAAGCCGGGGGTCAGCCACGGACAGGTGAGGGAGCAGCTGCCCTGGCCCTTCGGTGTGTGTTTGGGGAGCGCGGTGCTGCCCACATGAGCCGTGGCTGTCTCCGATTCTGTCCTGTCTCCCCCTCACACACCAATCACCTGTAACCTGGTGTCTGGGTTTGTGTGCAGCCAAGGCCCGTGGGGCATGCACGGTCCCTGCTCCGGCCCCAGGCAACGCAGGTGGCTGCACATCGCACTGCAGGGGAGTCTGCTCCAGCAGCATCTGCTGCCAGTGTGTCACAGGGACTAGCGAATTGGAGCCCTCGGATTGGCTGCCTGCCCTACTTGTCTGCCTCCTGTGGCTGAGTACCAATCAGAGATGCCCAAAATAGCAGGACTATTCCCCCGCTTACAAATAGATATAGGTGCTCAAGCTAATGTAATTTCAGAAGAAACTATACAATAGCTAAAAGTAAAACATGTAGTAGGAGAACAAACACATATTAATTTACAATCATAGTGGTGAAAATTTTCTTTTTCTGGGTATTTCTGAATGACAGGTCATAGTTAATGATGATGACTACAAATGTTATGTTCTCTAAAAGGGACCAGGAATTTCTGTTTTAGATTTGGAAACATGTTTAGCACTAAATTAAATTGATAGAATTCAGACTATTCAGGATTCTGAAACACTGAAAATAGAACATCAGTTTACAGAGTTACTCACTGGCATTGGTGAATTGTTTCATTTAACTCTATTTTTTACCTTGTACTAAAGAAACCAGTTATACCTGGAGCAAGAAAAATACCCAGAGGTTTAAGAAGTAATGTACAAAAGGAATTGGAAAAGTTACCTAAGTTAGATACAACTGAAAGAGCGGAAGAGCCAACTGAGAGGATGACTTCATTAGTGACAGTAGAAAAAGCTAGATCCCGATGTTTGTGTTTAGATCCAAAAGACTTAAGTATGTAAAAAGGGAATATTTTAAAATACCGATCGGAAAGAAATATTTGGACAAATGTCAGGGTCAAAATATTTGTCTTATTTGAATGCTGTGAATGGATTTTGGCAGATACCATTGGAGAAAGAACATCAGTTGCTCTGTTCATTTTACACACCTTTTGGATGTTACTGTTTTAAGAGAGTTACTGCTAGCAATGAATAATTATTAAGTCTGGTGGATCATGTGAATATAAATAACCACCCCACGCACATCCCCTGACCCCTCTCAGCCTCCCTCCTGCCCCTCACATCCTCCTGCACCTGCCTCAGCCTCCCTCCTTCCCCCCATGCTCCCTGTACCCCCCTCAGTCTCCCTCCTACCTTCCACATGACCCCTGCAAACCTGCCTCCTACTCCCCCAGTGCCATGCGCCTCCCCAGTCAGGGGGTCTCTGGTGCTCCTCACTGTCCCTGTGCCCTGAAAGGGGAGAAGGTAAGTCCCACTGGCTTTCAATCAGATTTTTACTCCTAAATTCCTTAGACACTTCAAAAATACCCCCTCAAGTGTTGCTGGCCTTGGATATTTTCCATCCTCAGAAAACAAGTAGACTCATAGAATCATAGAAGATTAGGGTTGGAAGAGACCTCAGGAGCTAATGTAGTCCACTCCCCTGCTCAAAGCAGAACCAACCCCAACTAAATCAGCCAGGGCGTTGTCAAGCTAGGCCTTAAAAACCTCTAAGGATGGAGATTCCACCACCTCTCTAGGTAACCTATTCCAGTGCTTCACCACCCTCCTAGTAAATAGTGTTTCCTAATATCCAACCTAGACCTCCCCCACTGCAACTTGAGACTATTGCTCCTTGTCCTGCCATCTGCCACCACTGAGAACAGCCGAGCTCCATCCTCTTTGGAACCCCCCTTCAGTTAATTGAAGGCTGCTATCAAATCCCCCCTCACTCTTCTGCAGACAAAATAACCCCAGTTCCCTCAGCCTCTCCTCGTAAGTCATGTGCCCCAGCCCCATAATCATTTTTGTTGCCCTCTGCTGAACTCGCTCCAGCTCCCATTGTAGATTCTGTCTCCTTAAAGCAAAGAGTGGTGATAGGTTCAGTGTATCCTTTTTCTGTGACAAATCATCCCCAGTGGAATAATTAGCGAGCATGATGGAAAGGGGGTTTTCGGGGGCAAGGGTCCCTCCTGTGCCAATTGCATCTCTTGCTGGTTAGCTTCTGTCTCAGGTTCCCTGGCCTCTCTGGTCCCTTCTCCCTCTCCCTCGTCCTTCCCAGCAGCAGCCCAGGCTTCCTTAGGTGCGAGTCACAGGGCAGGCTAACTTTGCTGTGAAGTGAGTGCGGTGTGTGCGGAGCTGCAGCTGTGTGAGCGCACCAGCTGCTTTCTCTATTGCTCCCCAGCAGTGGCGGCTGACTGGGCCCAGGGCATGGCCAGGCCGAGCCAAGAACCTGAGTCTCAGCTGCAGGGGCAGCTCTCGGGACTCATTCTAAGTAACTCACTCATATTGGGGTGTGTGTCACATTTGGGTCCCTGGGGCTGAATGGCCAATAGTGGCTGCGCTGAGGTCTTTGTGCTCCATTCACTTCCCTTCCAAATCAAACCTTTTAACACAAGTTCAGCATCTTCCTCATGGGCTTTCCCCCAGCCCAGGATCTGCTGCAGGGACCTGGCTACTCCTACAGGATTCCTGTCCACAGCCCGTGTGCCTGGGCCTCCGGCCGACCCTCTCTGTTCTGTGCTCCTTCCCAGCCTGCTTTCCGCAGCACTGCACTCCCAGCCCTAGCCTGAGTCACACATGAACCGGCTGCTTTCCCCTGCTGGAGCCTCCCCCTCCCTGTGCTCTCACACTAACTGAGCACTTGCTGACTCCTGTGAGGACCAGAGGATCTCCAAGCTGTCTGACCGAGCTTGTTGGATGAATGGTTATGAAAACCAGTACCCCTATAAAAGAAAAGAGGTTCTCCCAACCCCAAAGGCCAAGCCCCAGACCTAGGTCAATATACAAGTCAGATCTTACCCACAAATCACGCAATTCCCAGTCCTTTAGAATCTAAAATCTAAAGGTTTATTCATAAAAGGGAAAAGATATAGATGAGAGCTAGAATTGGTTAAATGGAATCAATTACATACAGTAATGGCAAAGTTCTTGGTTCAGACTTGTAGCAGTGATAGAGTAAACTGCAGGTTCAAATCAAGTCTCTGGAGTACATCCACAGCTGGGATGGGTCAGTCAGTCCTTTATTCAGAGCTTCAGTTTGTAGAAAAGTCCCTCCAGAAGAAAGAAGCAGGATTGAAGAGAAGCTGGAGTTGCTGCAGCAGTCTTCTATAGTCTCTTGTCATGTGGCCTTTCTTTCTTTGTTCCAAAGACAATCATTCCAGCACATGGCATGAAAAAAACCTCAGTTCTGTCCTTAGGCATGTCCCTGCATACCTTGCTTAGTCACAAATTGTGTCTGCCTTCTCTCAATGGGTCAATTGTATAGCTGATGGTCCTTTATGGGCCATCAAGTAGGCGAGGCATTGCTGACACCAACTTGCCTGGGGTGTCCCCCAGAATCATAGCATAAGTTTGAAATACAGACTGTATAGAGCCAAAACGTATAACTTTAAATACAAAAATGATACATGCATACAGATAGCATAATCATAACCAGCAAACCATAACCTTGTTTTAGACACCTTATTTGACCCTCTTTATACAAGATTTGGTGCCACTACAGGACCTTGGTTGCAACAATGATCTGTACGGTCACAGTTCATGTCAATAACGTCACAACAGGGTAAACTCATACATTGTTCACCCTCTATAACACTGATAGAGAAATATGCACAGATGTTTTCTCCCGCAGGTATTAATTACTTGCTCTGGGTTAATTAATAAACAAAAGTGATTTTATTAAGTATAACAAATAGGATTTACGTGGTTCAAAGTAATAACAGACAGAACAAAGTAGATTACCAAGCAGAATAAAACAAAAACACGCACGTCTAAGCCTAATAGAGTAGGAAACTAAATGCAGATAAATTTCACCCTCAGAGATGTTCCAATAAGCTTCTCATACAGACTAGACTCCTTCCTAGTCTGGGTCCAGCAATCACTCACACCCCCGTAGTTGCTGTCCTTTGTCTCAGTTTCTTTCAGCATCTCTTTGGGGTAGAGAGGCTATCTTTTGAGCCAGCTGAAGACAAAATGAAGGAGTTTCCAGGACTTTATATACTCTTTCTCTTTCTCCCACAAGACAAAGACTATGTAAAGTTCTGGAAACCCCTCCATTTTGTCTTCAGCTCCACTTACCCGAGCAAGTAATTAATACCTGGGGGAGCAAGCAATTTATGAGCTTACCCTGTTGTGCCGATATAACAAACCCCTTTGTTCTCCTGTGTAAAATCCCCTCAACAAGATGGAGTTTTCAGTCACCTGGGCAAGTCAGATGTCCATGGTGATTCAGCTTTTTGCAGGCCGACACCATTGTTTACATGTTAGTTTGAACGTTCCCAGGAAAGCTCAGATGTGAATTGGCATCTCCCAAAGTCTATTGTCAGTTAAGTGTTTCTTGATTGGGCACTTACTGAGAATAGTCTTTTCTCAAGAAGCTGACCAAATGCTTCGCTGAGGCTACTTAGAATCAAACAAATATATAGCCAATATTCATAACTTCGAATGCAAAAATGATACACGAATACAGGCAGCATAATCATAATCATCAAACTACAACCTTCCCATAGACACCTCACACAACAACCTTTGTACAATATTTGCTGCAAATATATACCAGTGGTTGCAACAATGATCTATACGGTCACAGTTTATGTCATAATGTCACAAGGTCAAAGGTTGAAAACTAGGATTCCAGAGGGGGACACAGAGCAGAGAACCCCAGACAGCACCCACTGCTCCTCAAAGCTGTCTAAGGAGCCGGCGGACGCCACCCAGAGGAACTTTGCCTGGATGTGTGAGACAAGGGAAGAACAGAAATAGGCTCCACAGTCGCAGAGCACCTCCCCATCCAACATCCTTTTCCTGATATTGTATATGGCCACTTTGCCAGGGCCAAGAGGAGGTTGACGAGGAGGCCTCACCACTTCGTGGGGCCATGGAGAGGGTGTGCAAATATGAAAAGGTGAGGGGAGAAGTGGGGAGGAGCCAGAATAGGGGCTACAACTTGGCGCATTCTAGACAGGAGTGCGCCAGGGTCTCCCTCACTCCGCAAAAGGGGCAGGCTTTGGGGATGGAGGTGAACCACGCCAGGTACATGCCCGTGCTCACGGCTCCATGAAGGAGGCACCAACCGATATCCCCAGCGGGCCGTGGGACCAGGGTGGAATATAGTCTGGCCCACTGAGGTTCCTCACCCTCTACAGGTGGTAGTAGATCCTGCCGCTTGATATTGGGGCAGGACACAAGGGTGAGGAAGTGAAACGTGTTGAGCACGAGCTGTCATAAATATAAAGGGAAGGGGTTAAGAAGCTGATACAGTACTATAAAATTCTCTTACCTGTAAAGGGTTAAGACTCAGGTAACCTGGCTGCCATCTGACCAATAAGGGGACAAGATAGAATCATAGAATCATAGAATCTCAAGGTTGGAAGGGACCTCAGGAGGTCATCTAGTCCAACCCCCTGCTCAAAGCGGGACCAACCCCAACTAAATCATCCCAGCCAGGGTTTTGTCAAGGCTGACCTTAAAAACCTCTAAGGAAGGAGATTCCACCACCTCCCTAGGTAACCCATTCCAGTGCTTCATTCCAGTGCTAAAGTTTTTCTGTAACTTTAAGGTTTTGTCCAGAGGGGGAAACCCTCTGAGTTTGGAAATTGAGTACCCTGTAAAATAGTTACCATCCTGATGATTTTTACCTTCTTTGCTTTAATAAAATCCTTCTTTTAAGAATCTGACTGTTTTCCATTCTTCTAAGACCCCGGGGGTGGGTTTTTGATCACTGGGTAACCAATTGGTTAGGAGATTATTCTCAAGCTCCCCAGGAAAGGGAGTGTACGGGCTTGAGGGGAGATCAGGTGGAGGAAAGGGGAACTTCAAGTGGTCCCTTTCCCTGGTTCCTGTTTCAAGCACTTGGTGGTGGCAGCTCAAATCTTTTTCCAGGATGCAGGGGAGATTTTGTACCTTGGGGAGTTTTTAACCGAAGCTGGTAAAAATAAGCATAGGGGATCGTTCATGCGGGTCCCCACGTCTGTAGCCTAGAGTTCAGAGTGGGGAGGGAACCCTGACACGAACCTGTAAAGTTGTTTTGTTTGCACAGTTTGGAAATGAACTGGCTGCAGGGCACGCAGCCAGCACAGGTTGCGGAAGGGAGCGGGCCGGGGGCGGCTCGCGAGGCAGGGGCCCGATGAAAAAGTCCAGAGAGCCTGGGGTGAGGGGAGGGTGGGGAGCACCCTCTTGCAGGACCTGCTCAAGGAAAGACCGAGAGGTGGGCGATAAGGCTGCCCCCACCTCTTGGAGCACTTGAAGGGGGATCTAAAGGGTGGAGAGCCCCATGCGCCGACCAAGCGCTCGGGGATCCACCCAGTCCCCACTCTTGTAGTCCAGGAGGCCTCAGATTCTGCTGGTTTCCACCAGGACCAGCCTCTGGTGCTCCGAGGCGGATTCTGCAACCTGCACAAGAAGGCGGGGGTTGTGTAGCAGGGGATCCGTGAGGAGAACCGCCGCCTCAGTGGCCACCATGGACCTGGTCACCCAGAGCAGCTTCCAGGGCTGGAGGAGGTCCTGGTAGAAGACCAGCAGCTCGGAGAGACTCACAAAGGACCCCTCGGATGGAGAAAAAAGAGCTGCCAGTCGTATCGGAGCCCTCGGAGGAGGCGGAGGAAGGCATGCGCCAACGTGCTCCACACCGGACTACCTGCACCAGAAAGGAGTCTTTGCAAGGCCTGGAGGTGGAAGACATGGCCGTGGCTGCAGAGGCAAACCAGGCACTGTTCTCCCTCCTCCAGGGGAAGACTCAGAACCCCTGCAGAGACCCAGTGCAGTCCTGGATAGAACTACAGAGCTACCCTCTGGAGCTGGGCCAGGTCCCCGCGGCCGGGCTCAGGGTATTGCACCAATGCTAAAGCATTGATAGGACTAGTTGGTTAAGCACCAGTGCCCTCTCCCACAGCCGCTCACCCACCCTGCTCTCCAAATCCTGCCAGTTCTCCGGCAGAGAAGGATGTGTGGCAGAAAGGTAAATGCCAAGATAGAGCAGCTGACCCGGGCTCCACTGGATGCGTTGAAGAGCGGGTGGGAGGGCGCTTGTTTGCCAGCCTGCCCAGACCATCAGGCCAGAGCTCTTGACCCAGTTGACCCGGGCGGAGGAAGCTGTCGAGTAGATCGCCTGGCAAGCCTCCACCTGCACCACGTTGCCCGGGTCCTCAACCATGAGGAGAACGTCATTGGCGTACATGTACAGGACCAGCCACAACTTCAGCTCTCAAAGCACCAACCCCGTGAAACTCTGGTGGAGGAGACAGAGGAAGGGTTTGATTGGCAGATTATACAGCTGGCCTGACAGCAGACAAGCTCACCCAAAGCTGACCTGCTCAGTCAGGGTCAGGGTCCAGTTGAGCTTGACCAATCACTCCGCGGAGGCATACAGCATCTGGAGAAAACCCCAAAATTGGGGCCTGAAGCTGAATGCTCGCGCGTGCCCAGGAGATACCCATTGTCCATCTTGTCAAACGCCTTCTCCTGGTCCAGCTACAGGAGGGTGAGCAACAGACCATCGCTACACCTGAGCTCCATGAGGTCCCAGACCAAATACAAATGATCCAAGATGGTACGGTGTGGGACGGTGTAGGTCTGGTCGGGGTGGACCACATCCACCAGCACAAACCCCAGCCGCAGCGAGCTGGCCTTTGCTCCAACTTCTACGCATCTCCTCTGGATCCGTGAGGGGGGAGCCATCCTCTGCCAAAAGGCAGGTGACAATCTTCTTGTACCCCACTCTTTTTCTCCAGGAGCTAGTAGAAGCGGGAGCCATGATCCATCTCCCGAAGGAGACAGATGCAGGATCATAGAATCACAGAATCATAGAACTGGAAGGGACCGCGAGAGGTCATCTAGTCCAGTCCCTTGCCCTCAAGGCAGGACTAAGTATTATCTAGACCATCCCTGACAGGTGTTTGTCCAACCTTCTCTTAAAATCCCCAATGATGGCGATTCCACAACCTCCCTAGTCAATTTATTCCAGTGCTTAACCACTCGGACAATTAGGAAGCTTTTCCTAATGTCCAACCTAAGCCGTCCTTGCTGCAATTTAAGCCCATTGCTTCTTGTCCTATCCTCAGAGATTAAGAAGAACAATTTTTCTCCCTCCTCCTTGTGACAAACTTTTATGTACCTGAAAAGTGTTATCATGTCCCCTCTCAGTCGTCTCTTCTCCAGACTAAACTAACCCAATTTTTTCAATCTTCCCTCATAGGTCATGTTTTTTAGACCTTTAATCATTTTTGTTGCTCTTCTCTGGACTTTCTCCAATTTGTCCACATCTTTTCTGACTGGAAGGACTGAAGAGAACAACACCTGCACTCCGAACTCCTTCATCCTTACTCCCAGAGCCCTGTAGTCATTTCTGATCTGCTGAGGGTCATACCTCGCAGTATCATTAATGCCGACATGGATGAGTAGCATGGGGTATTAGTCAGAGGGCCGGATGATCCTCGACAATCCCTCTGTCACGTCTCAGATACGGGCCCCTGGCAGGCAGCATACCTCCTGGGATGCCATGTCAGGGCGACAGATGAGTGCTGATACCAGTCAGCTCTGTGTTCTTGGGGAAAGAGGGCACAGTATCCAGCCTGTCTCACTCATGAAGGACTCCTCCCCAGCCTTTTGAACCAAAACCGACCAGAGAAAAGACTTGCAGAGAGCAGTGAAGGGCGGTGGGAGACACACCTAGACCCCTCTTGACAAGGGTGATAGGATTAAGGCAACTCCCCTAGCCTCATCTGCATCAAAGATGGGACAGGGAGGCATCTCCATCAGCATACAGAATGGAGCATGGAGATTCCAAGGCAAGAACCGCACTGAACTCTGGGACCAGAGAAGCAGGGAAGCACTGCATTATGGGGAATCTCTGCTTCCGATGTTAATTAACCTATGCCTGCACACACCCAGCACAGCAGTTATCAGACCAATTCTAGTAATAAATCTTTGATTGATATCCAAAATAATGAAGCAGCCTAGTTGCATTGTGAGCTCCCTGGAAGGAACACCACCATAGCCAAGAGTGATCAGCCCCTATTTTCTAGCCTAAAGAAAACCCTTGAGTCATCAGTTTACCCATAAACAAATCTAGTGTTCTCCCTTGAGCCATTGTTGTTTCCCTACAAGAAACCCCAACCCACACCCCAGTAAGTGTTCTAATGCCTGGATCCAAACTCTGCATCAGTTCCACTGGGACTTCATCTTCTCCTGACTGATCGTGCTGGAGGCTCTGCCTGTCTCCAGCACTCAGGAACCTGAGCTACCACTGTAGGGTACCACGGAAAATTGTGTTACGGCATAGTAAGGGTGCGTCCGCTTTCTCACATCTCAGCGGGCCGGTTATTGCAGCTCAAGGCCGGCCAGCTGTAGTTTGTTATGAATTAGTTAGAATTGCTTTGCATGGCCTTGAGCCAGGAGGCGGCCCCTGCTTGCTTCTGTATGAGATGTCTGTATATAGCTGTATGAGTCCGCCCCGTTTTTGGCACTCCGTACCAGGCCTGGGTTATGGTGCGCTGGGTTCCCCGTCTCCGTGACAGCAACGCCAGGAGTCCCCATTGCGGATGTGTCACTTTGCTTTCAATAAAGCCAATAACTCACAGAGTGTGTGGGCCTCGTTCTTGCAGAGCACCCTGGGTAGGCTTGCAGCCTCCCACGAACGTAACAACCACCATCACCTGGGACCCCCGACCAGTTCAAGCTTCATGGAGT
>JAVFKX010000241.1:17500-62765 GCA_033296515.1 Macrochelys suwanniensis | reverse complement strand
ATTTACAGGCCTGTAACTGCCAGGATTGACTCTGGAGCCTTTTTTAAAAATTGGGATTGCATTAGCTATTCTCCAGTCATCTGGTACAGAGGTTGATTTAAGCAATAGGTTACGTACCACAGTTAGTAGTTCTGCAATTTCATATTTGAGTTCCTTCAGAACTCATTGGTGAACACCGTCTGGTCCTGGTAACTTATTACTGTTTAATTTATCATTTAAGTTGCAAAACCACCTCTATTGACACCTCAGTCTGGGACAGTTGCTTGTATTTGTCACCTAAAAAGGCTCAGTGTGGGAATCTCCCCCATATGCTCTCCAATGAAGACTGATGTAAAGAATTCATTCAGCTTCTCTGTAATGCCTTGGCTTTCTTGTGTGCTCCTTTAGCATCTTGATCATACAGTGGCCCTACTGATTGTTTGGAAGGCTTCCTACTTCTGATGGACTTAAACATTTTTGCTGTTAGTTTGTGCGTCCTTATCTAGTTGCTCTTTTGATTCTTTCTTGGTCTGCCACCTTACACTCTAGCAAGTCAAGTATAAAAGTATATGTTCCTTTGTATTTTCCTCACTAGGATTTAATTTCCACTTTTAATAGGATACCTTTTTGCCTCTAACCACCTCTTTTACTCTGCTGTTTAACTATGGTGGGATTTTTTTGGTCCTCTATTTTTTTTTTATTTGGGGTATACATTTAGTTTGAGCCTCTATTATGGTGTTTTAAAACAGTTTCCATGCGGTCTGCAGGCGTTTCACTCATATGACTGTTCCTTTTCATTTCCATTTAACTAACTTCCTCATTTTAGTGTAGTTCCCCACTTAGAAGTTAAATGCTACTGTGGTGGGTTTCTTTGGTATTTTCCCCTCTACAAGGATGTTACATTTAATTACCTTATGGTCGCTATGGAGCAGTTTAGCTATAGTTGCCTTTTGGACCAGTTCCTGTGTCCCCTTGTGGGTTCCAGGACAAACTGCCCCAAGAAGCTGTGTTTATAAATTTAATCTCTGCATCCCTTCATGAGGTGACATGTACTCAGTCAATATGAGGATAGTTGAAATCCCCCATTATTGCATTTTTTGCTTTTTATGACCTCTTTTTTTTCTCTCTGTGTCACATTTTGAAGACAGTTCTGGAGTTTGACATGGGGGGTGTCGCAGCCCACAAGTATAAATTCACACAGGCATTTTTCAAAGAATAACTGTTACTGGTTAGTAACCTTTCTGTTTCCTTTCCCTATATAATAAGGGGTAAACAGTAGCAGAGCACAAAATCCCACTATCCAGGGTGCACTTTTATGACAGGTGTTTGTGGCTTTTATTACTTTAGGGAAAGATATCAGCTGTCTGCATACCCATCCTTGAATCAATCATAAGCATCATGCTACTGCAGCCTGTGGCCACAGTCAACACTGTGGAAGAGCAGAGGGCCCGCTGGGAGAGGAAACGTAGCCGGACAGCCAAGGAACTGGTGGAAACGGAGCAGAAATACCTGGAGCAGCTGGACTTGGTGACCACAGTGAGTATCAGGGCTTCCTCATGAGATAGTGACACCCTGATGTGTGGGTGTCCAGGGGCTAGTAGGTCCCTTTTTGCCATCCCCCTGTGATGGGTTCCCCCCCCCAGGCTGCCACCTGGAACTGGGGTATCACTGAGCCCTCTGACTCATCAGCCTGGGCTCCCTCTCACACTATGCTGCTGTGACAAGCTGCAGACCCACTCCCAGTCCTACCACCAGCCTTCACGCAGGTAGAGACAGACCCAGCTGCAGTTACATGCAGGCTTTCTGACCAGCCACTGCATGAATCAACAATAGAGAGGCTACAGCCAAGATAACCCCCAGCTCCCCAGGCGTGCACCCCCTTTTGGAGTATAAACCCAAAATTATACAGTCTTGCGCTGCACACGGAATTGTACAGCGTAAGCTCATAGAGTTCGCCCCTCCCTCAATGTGGAGAGGAAATGTACCAGCCCCTACCCCTTGAGCTAAGATTCCCAAGCACTTCACTTCAAACTTACTGGTTAAGATTAAAACATAAAATAAGTTTATTAACTACAAAAAGATAGATTTTAAGTGATTGTAAGTGAAAGCAAACAGATCAAAGCAGATTACCTAGTAAATAAACAAAAACACAAACTAAGCTTAACATACTAGAAGGATAGGTTTTGAATTAACAATCTCTCACCCTGACTGATGATACAAGCAGGCTTGCAGATTCTCAAGGCACAAGCAGCACTTGCTTTGCAGCTTGGGATCCCCACCCCCGTTCCAAGTCCTTTTCTTTTGGAGCTTCTCTTAGGTGTTCATTTGTGGGGGAGTGAAGAACAACCAATGATGTTACTCCCTGCCTTATATAGTTTTAGCATATGGCAGGAACCCTTTGTGAAAAAACACTGGTATCCATGATGGAGTTCCGTGTCATGTGGGCTGGTCACATGCCCTTGCATACCTTGTTGAGTCATAGCAGCCATTACTTAGAGGCTGTCTGGAGCTTTCTCAGGAAGGCTCACTTGGTGGAGGTAAGCTTCTCCTAAGGCCTTTTGTTCGTCCTAATGGACCATTACCTCGAATAGGCCTTTCACAACCAGCTATCTAGACTGGAAACATTTTGCCTAGTGAGTGTCACCCAGGTGTGACTACCTGTGAAATACTGACACATTTTCAATATTCATAACTTCAGATAGAAAAATGATACATTCATACAAACAGAATAATCATATTCAGCAAATCATAACTTTTCCAATGACACCTTAACTGATCCATCTTGTACAAAATTCATCATAATTATGCCATAATCATATTGTAATAATATTATTATGTTGAACATAGGGTGTAGAGTCATACCTCCATTCTTCTGTCTTGGTAGGGGTCATACTGGAGGCCACACAGCAGCATTCTGACTGCCTTTTTCATAGAGTAGGAGGCAAATTCTTGCTGTACACTTCCTTTGGGATTGAGAAGTGTGTTTGCTTAATTTCCTGAGGTTTGTATGATTTCTGTGTGGCTGGACTGATAGAGATTATCAGGGTCCCTTCTGGCTTTATAATCTGATTTCCTTTGTAACACAGGCCATAGGACTTCCCTGAACCAAGTTCTGTTTAAACTTGAGCAGTTCTTTTAAAAAATAAATCTAGACAATCAAATCTTTATTATTTTTGTTTTTGTTTTAAATGCCAGAGGTAGAGAATCCACCACAATCCTTGGTAATTTGTTCCAATAGTTGGTTACATCCACTGCTAAAAATGTGCCCCTTACTCCCAGTCTGAATTTGTCTAGCTTCAACTTCCAGCTGTTGTTTTACCTTTTGTCTACTAGATTGAAGAGTCTTCTATTATCAAATTTCTGTTCCCCTTATAGACTATGATCAAGCCTGTCATAGTGTGCCTGATCCATTTAGGAGGGAATGGGACCAGTCCCCTGTGGCTAAGGGCTTGGCTACATTTGCAGATGTAGAGCACTGGGAGTTAAACCAGCCTTCGGAGACAGCAGCAGGGAAAATGCTGCCATGTGTTTACACTGTCAGCTGCAAGCACAGTTGCGTGGCCACATTAGCAGCTCTTGCAATGCCACAGAGAGCAGTGCATTGTGGTAGCTATCCCAGTGTGCAAGTGGCTGCAGTGTGCTTTTCAAATTGGGGGGTGGGGGTGGAGTGTGACAGGGAGTGTGTTGTGTGTATGTGGGGGGAGAGACTGTGTGTTTTGGGGGGCAGAGTGTGTCAGCATGCTGTCTTGTAAGTTCAGACAGAAGCAGACCACCCCCGCACCCCGCCTGTCTGTCTGTCTCGCTCTCACTCACACACACACACACACCCTTCTGCCTCGGCGGCAGCAGCAGCTTTCTACAGTAATGGTTTGCTTTGTGTCCCGGAGCAGATAAGCACGCCTGCTGTCAGAAACGGAGCTTTGAAAGGGGAAATCCTGCATGCCTGCAGCCGAGTTCAAAACAATGACCAGAGTGGCCACTTGACTTCAGGGGATTATGGGACGTTTCCAGAGGCCAATCACACCGCAGTAATGCAACACATCGTCCACACTGACACCTGGGCGTTTCAGCCAGGGCGCAGCAAGCTTTATGCTTTTAATGGAGGTGGATTACTAGGAGCACTCCAGCTGCAGAGTCCAGGCTCTCTAAGTGCCTTGCCAGTGTGGACTCCTCAGGAGTTAGGGCGCCTGATTTAATGCACTCTAACTTGCAAGTATAGCCAAGCCTTAAGTAGCTACTTCTGTGGGTCCAGTTTAGCTATTTGAGTACACCTGAGGTTAATTTAAATTGAAATGATCAGTTCCAGCTGGGGAGGGCCAGGAACATGTTCTATAAAGAAGAAATAGGAAGAGACGGGCTGGAGAAGACCTGCTCTGGACTTAGAGAGGCAGAACTGTCTGGAGCAAAAGCTCAGACGGGGCAGCTGAAAAGGGTTCCCAGAATCTCCCAGAGGAGATAAAAGCCCACACAGGGTGGGTTGTTGCTGTTTGGGACAATATGCTTAAACTCCCAATAATGAGGACTGTTTAAGTACTGCATTTGTCACCTGAGATCATTTGAAGTTGTACCTTGTGGAGTTTTGTTAAGATTATGGTTTGGGGTGGGACTGGAACTCTGTAAACCAGTGTTTCTCAACCTTTTTGTGCTGGCGATCCCCTTTCGGCTTAAAAATAAATAAATTGTGACCACCCCCCCATTAACACTTGAAAAAATTGCGACCCCCTACTTTAAATATCAGTAAGTAAATTATTAATAATACTCAGAGCTGGCGTTAGGGGGTGGCAAGCAGGCAATTGTCTGGGGCTCTATGTCACGGGGGGCCTCGCAAAGTTAAGTTACATGCTTGAGCCCTGGGCAGCAGGGGGCTGAAGCATGTAATTTAGTTTGCAGGGCCCCCTGTCACATGGGACCATGGGCAATTGCTCTGCTTGTCACCCCCTAACACCTGCCCTACACTTGTGACACCCCCCCCCCAAAAAAAACCCACTGTAAACCCTGTGTTTACAGCAGAAACACTGCTGTAAACTAATAAAGGACCTACAGTGCTTTCTGTAGTGATCTGTGAGAGTTGCAGAGATGCATACCTGCCCCTAGGGGCATCAGGAGGCTTCAAAATTCTACCACTTAGGCTACGTCCACACTACCCGCCCGATTCAGCGGGTAGTGATCAATGTTCTGGGATCGATTTATTGCGTCTCATCTAGACGCGATAAATCGATCCCAGAACCGCTCTGTCGACACCGGAACTCCAGCTCGGTGAGCGGAGGAAGCGCTGTCGACGGGGGAGCCTGCCTGCTGCCGTGTGGACCGGGGTAAGTACTTTTAAAAATCGATCTAAGATATTCGACTTCAGCTACGTTATTCACGTAGCTGAAGTTGCGTATCTTAGATCGATCCCCCCCCTAGTGTGGACCAGCCCTTAGGATTCTTTTTGTTCCTAACATACTTAAACCAAAAAAAACCAACCCTCCAGCTCTGTGCAGTCTACCTCTGTACATGGCTCTGAGACCTGTGAGTTTTCAAATAAATTTGTGCTGGCCAGTGTCCTCCAGTGCAGTGGCACGGTTGCTGGTATGAGGGGGTTGGCCCAGAAAGTTTGATCGTCCAGTAAGAAATAAACTAAGTTTATAAGGAAGGTGATGATTTTCTCATTTGTTGTCGTGAAACAAAATAAGAGATTATAAAGCCCTAAGAGTTACTGACCTTTTCCTGGGGGTAGTGGTGGGGCTGCCTTGGGCGCTCATCACCTGCGTACAGTGATGGGGAAAGACAGTCACTGAGGAATAGCCTTACCTTCTTGATGCCAGTAGGATAGGAGCTGTCTTATGCTTGCTCTCACTGCTGTTGAGGACGGGGGAGGGGGGGCTGCGGTTTCTTGGGGCTGGTCTACACTGGGGGACGGGATCAATCTAGGATACGCAACTTCAGCTACGAGAATAGCGTAGCTGAAGTCGACGTTTCCTAGATCGAAAGTAAAAGTACTTACATCGGGTCCACGCGGCGCAGGCTCGCTCCCCCGTCGACTGCGCTTCCTCCTCTCACCGAGCAGGACTTCAGGAGTTGACAGGGAGCGCTTCTGGGATCGATTTATCACGTCTAGATGAGACGCGATAAATCGATCCCCAATAGATCGATTACTATGTACCCTTTATGTTGCCGCAGGCTGAGTGTAGCTGCTTGCCTATGTAGACTGTGGGGTATAACACTTCTGTGTACTTCTCTTTCCTGGTTAGTATTTTGTGACAATTCTGAAGGCCAAGGGGACACTGCAGCCAGCTGTGCGGGAAGCCATCTTCGGGCTCGTGGAATCCATACATTGCACCAGCCAGTAAGTGACCAGCTTGAGGCAGTACCCCACGTGGGTGGGAGAGTGTTTGGGTGGGAGATAACTAACCTTGGTGGGGCTTGGAGATGTGCCCAGGGAGCTGATGACTTGTGCACATCTATCCAGATAGCCAGAATGTCCATAGCTATGAGCATATTTGGATATTTTGAACACTTTGATTGATCGGTCCTTCAGCCCTCGTATAGATTGCGCCGATCACAACATGTCTTCCATTTTTCTCATATCCTGGCCTTCCTTCTACATGTGCGGCCATGTCTTTTCATGATAAAATCTTCCCATCTCTTTGGAGGTCAGCCGAGTGGTTGTTTCAGTTCCCGTGGGTACCACTAGGCGACAGGCTACGGTCCATCGATTGTCAGTGAGCCTCGCTATATGCCCAGCCCATCTCATTTTACTATCCCTGCTCTTAACGACGTCCCGCACTCCGCTCGGCTATCTGATCACTTCACTGGGGACTCAGTTGCGAATTTTGAACAACAGTCTGTTAAGGGGAGGGCCTTTATAGGCCTCCATTTCCATACTACACAGATGGCCTATTTGGAAGGGAGGTATACCGGTATTGAGACACATAATTCTTTGTCCATTACAGTCTAACCAAGTTGAAAACTCAGCATGCTGTTTATTGTCTTGTAACTTGTACTGCCACCTGAGAAATATATAGTTTGTCTCCATTCCTGGCCCAGATGCCTTTTACCATGTCAGCTCAGAAATTAGAATATTTGCTATGTACTGAAAATGTTTCAGACATTTGGGCTGTTTCCTTATTTGCCTGATCAGCCATAAAAATAAGAAAAAGTATGTGAAAGAGAGACTACTTTTGACCTCAGTGAAATAATGTATTCCTAATATTTTTTTTCTTATTTTCATGTATCATTTTACGGGTGGTGATTTTACAGGTGTAACTGATTTTAGAGAAGGGCTAATTTTGTATTTTAATTTGTGTGTTTAAAATTGGTTTCTGGGTTTTGGAGTTATTGATTCTACATTTATATATTTTTAATATTAGCCATAAGCTATTGCGCATATACTTTATTATTAAACTAAACTATTCATATGCCTACCCACATGCTGGTCACTTGCTGGGTAGGGTTTTTTTAACCATAGAAAGTGAGCTTTCCAATGTTTTAGAGAATATTCTGTTTAGTTCCCACTGGATCCCTTGAGTATGTATCCTGGATTTAATTTCTGGGTGTGAGAGGGGTGATAGACCCCAAAATGATGAATAGGACAGGGCTTGAACTAGAGGGAGCCAAGGCAATTTTGGTTATCATGTAGCCCTCTCAGTGAGATGCTGTCCTTGCACACAGGATTCTGCTGCTTCACTTGGAGAGAGGGCACTTGGGGCTAGGATTGGAGGGTTTCTGTCAGAAGCTGGAGCTCTATGGCCGCTATGCTGAAAACTTGGAGCAAGCTAAGAAAACCCTGCAGGTAAGTGCCCTCTCTGCCCTCTTTTTGTGTACGTGTGTGCGCGCGTGCGCGTGCGTGTGCGCGCCATGCCACTCTTTCATTCCAGAGATAGCAGTAAGGGACCAGTTGTTTCCTGTTCCAAACTGTTACACCCCCACCCCATGATGAAATATTCAATACTTATTTAGCACTTCACACTTTCAAACTAGAGATTTAAATAAAGGGGGATCATGAGGGAGCACAGCTTTTCCTCTTCTAAAATCAAGAGTTTCCCTTCTGGTTTTAGGGAATTTGGCTCCTGCTCCTCCTTTGGCTTGTTCAGTGTGAATTCACCAGGCAAGGGAATTTGAAAAGAAATCATTAGGAAGGAGGAGCTGGAGAATTACCAGAATTGTCTGGAGAATTACCAGAGCTCCTAGCCTTTCCCATTACTGGGTAAAACACCAAGAGAACCCTGACAGGGGAACTCCCAGCTAAGATATCTTTCCTTTGCCACCTCCTCAAATCTACCTTCTCCTATAGGAGAGGGGGAAGAGACCTCCCTTCCATTCTTGCCAGGTCCCTCTCAAAACACGTAGTATGTCTTACATAAAATCCTCTTTTTTTAAAATGACTTGTATTCTAAAGTTAGGGAAATTGCATAAAGGATAAAAGTCTTCCTCAGAAGGATTCCCTTGTCCCTCTAACTTTTTAAAATTTTAATATCAATGCAGATTTCCCAACTCCTGGACACATTGTGGTGGGAAGCACTAAGGATCTGCTTTGGCCCACCTCTGGGTGCATGCATACATGTACTTTGTTGGCCTCCTGGTAGGATAGGAATATCTCTCAGGTACACTTGTCTTTAGTCCTGTCACCATAAGATGATGCAAGGCTGCATCTCCACATCATATTAAGCTGGTGACAAGTGCCACCAAAATTAGTGAGCTCTTCACTGCTATATCTACTTTAGACATTCTTTTAAAAGTGTTTATAAGAACTAGTTTCTCTCTCTCTCTCTCTCACACACACTCACTCACTTATGAGGTGGGTCAGTACTGTTATCCTCTCTGAAACTGGGAAATGGTGGCTTGGAGAGGGAGAAGTGGCTTGCCAAATGTCACAAAATCAGTTGGTGTCAGATGGGTTTAGATAGGATTTAGGAGTTCTGGTTCTTGTTCAGGTATGTGTCAGTCTGGATCCCACTATAGGTGTACATGTGTCATGCACAGGACCAGATATTTTTGACTAGCAGTGTCCATCGGGGTGGTGGATGTTCCCAGTGACTCTTTGTGCTCTTTTACGAGGGCATAAAAGGTGGGTGTTGGACCCTTCCTGAATGGAGGAGGCAACCTAGTGACAGATGATGTGGAAAAAGCTGAAGTACTCGATGCTTTTTTTGCCTTGGTCTTCACAGGCAAGGTCAGCTCCCAGACTGCTGCACTGGGCAGCACAGTATGGGGAGGACGTGAGCAGCTCTCAGTGGTGAAAGAATAGGTTAAGGACTATTTAGAAAAGCTGGACATGCACAAGTCCTTGGGGACGGATCTAATGCATCCGAGGGTGCTGAGGGAGTTGGCTGATGTGATTGCAGAGCCATTGGCTATTATCTTTCAAAACTCGTGGCTATCAGGGGAGGTCCCAGATGATTGGAAAAAGGAAAATATAGTGCCCATCATTAAAAAAAGGAAAGAAGGAGAATCTGGGGAACTACAGACCGGTCAGCCTCACCTCAGTCCCTGGAAAAATCATGTAGCAGGTCCTCAAGGAATCCATTTTGAAGCACGTGGAGGAGAGGAAGGTGATCAGGAACAATCAACATGGATTCACCAAGGGCAAGTCATGCCTAACCAACCTGATTGCCTTCTATGATGAGATAACTGGCTCTGTGCATATGGGGAAAGCGTGGATTTGATATACCTTGACTTTAGCAAAGCTTTTGATACGGTCTCCCACAGTATTCGTGCCAGCAAGTTAAAAAAATATGGATTGGATGAATGGACTGATAGAAAGCTGGCTAGATCGTCAGGCTCAGTGGGTAATGATCAATGACTCGATGTCTAGTTGGCAGCTGGAATCAAGTGGAGTGCCCCAGGGGTCTGACTTGGGGCCGGTTTTGTTCAACATAATGATATGGAGGATGGAATGAATTGTACCCTCAGCAAGTTCGCGGATGACACTAAGCTGGGGAGAGGTAGATGAGCTGGAGGGTAGGGATAGGGTCCAGAGTGACCTAAACAAATTGGAGGATTGGGCCAAAAGAAATCTGATGAGGTTCAACAAGGACAAGTGCAGAGTGCTGCACTTAGGATGGAAGAATCCCATGCACTGCTACAGAAGAGGGACCGAATGGCTAGGCAGCAGTTCTGCAGAAAAGGATGTAGGGGTTACAGTGGATGAGAAGCTGGATATGAGTCAGCAGTGTGCCCTTGTTGCCAAGAAGGCTAACAGCATATTGGGCTGTATTAGTAGGAGCATTGCCAGCAGTTCGAATGAAGTGATTATTCCCCTCTATTGAGCACTGGTGAGGCCACATCTGGAGTATTGTGTCCAGTTTTGGTCTCCCCACTACAGAAAGGATGTGGACAAATTGGAGAGAATCCAACAGAGGGTAACAAAAATGATTAAGGGGCTGGGGCACATGACTTATGAGGAGAGGCTGAGAGAACTGGGCTTATTTAGTCTGCAGAAGAGAAGAATGAGGGGGGATTTGATAGCAGCCTTCAACTACCTGAAGGGGGGTTCCAAAGAGGATGGAGCTAGGCTGTTCTCAGTGGTGGCAGATGACAGAACAAGGAGCAGTGGTCTCAAATTGCAGTGATGGAGGTCTAGGTTGGATATTAGGAAAAACTATTTCTCTGGAAGGGTGGTGAAGCACTGGAATGTGTTACCTAGGGAGGTGATGGAATCTCCATTCTTAAAGGTTTTTATGGCCCAGCTTGGCAAAGCCCTGGCTGGAATGATTTAGTTGCGGATTGGTCCTCCTTTGAGCAGGGGGGTTGGACTAGATGGCCTCCTGAGCTCTCTTCTAACCCTCATCTTCTATGAATCTATGATCCTCTGTCAGTTCCTTCTTACCACCGTGGCCGTGAGATGGAATCCGGCTGGTGTCTCACCCACTACACGTTAGCTCAGGCTTGAGCACCTCGAAAACTTCTGAGAATCTTCAGAACAACCTATCACTGTAATCTGTTCTAGTACTTGTTTGAATCAAATGCTGCTGCTCAGACCACCCTATGTGTACGTGTACACACACACACTCTCTCTCTCCCTCACCCCCCCCCCCCCCCCCCCCCCCCCCCCCCGCGCGTACAAGGAACTAAACAGATGGGACTCTAACCCCAGAGGTTTGTAGCCTTGCCCATCCTCTGGACTAATTCCTCTAAAAGAGGCATAGCAGGTGCGTGTTCTGCTTAGGAGAATCCCATATCCTAAGCAGGTGCTTGGTTTGCCTATCCTTCTCGTCAAGGACTGTCAAGTCCTAAGATGCACCCCCTGGATCAGATTGCTCCAGAAACACCAGGCTCTAAGACCATTCTAACGCTCAAGCCCACATTGTCCAGCAATCAATCAAGGAGGCAGGGAACTCTGAAGACCTCTGCAGAGAAAAATGATGCTGAGACAAGACCTGGTGCCAGCATTGACATTGGTACTGGCATTGCCTCTAGTACTGAAACCACTAACAGTCTCGATACTGAAGTTGACACCTCGGAAGTTGAAGCAGAGTGCAACAAGCGGCTTCTCTGAGCACTGGAGAGGGAGCTTGAGAAGGAGGTTGGTGTCCTCTCAGAGGCACAAGAGAACATTAGGGAAATAAGCTGGCCAGGTCCTGCATGGTGTTGAGGACTGGCAAGGAGGAGTAGACTGTGATGCAGCAGACTCTTCTGGGCCCAGTACCAGCAGTGTCCCTGCCAGTGTTGACTCTGGCTCTGGCAGAACAAACTCAGAATGCACAAATAAAAACATACGAATGGCCATCTTGAGTCACACCAAAGGTCCATCAAGCCAAGTATCCTGTCTACCGACAGTGGCCAATGCCAGGTGCCCCAGAGGTTCAAGTGATCTCTCTCTTGCCATCCATTTCCACCCTCTGACAAACAGAGGCTAGGGACACTGACTGACACAGATCTTTGTACTGACAGTGCTCTATCAACAGCATCGCCTATGGAGGAGGTGTACCACTCCTCTCCATCCCCAGAGCATGCTTTTTTCTTGCTTCCCCTCCAGCGTTCCCGCTAATTTTTTACGTCCATTTTCAGAATTAATTTTGTTATGTGCACCAATATGGAGGTGATGTGTGATATGTGGGACTTAATAGGCAGCTGCACAACCATGCAGTTTAGAGGGAATTTAGCTCCCCTCTAAGTTCCATGAGGGTTGCCACTGAGAAACCTGAGGACTTCTACAGAGCTCAACCGCTGGTCCAGCCAGCAACCCATTGGCCACTGATACACATACAGGATGCCACCTTGGCCCTATTGGGGCCCACCTTCACAAGTCTCAAAGAGCTGGTGCCTGCCATCATGGAGGAGGAGAAAATTCACTTGCTCAAGTGGCTTTCCTTGCAAGACCTGTCGCTGGAACACCAAAAGGAGCAAAATTCAGAAGCGTGCCAATATCCTTTGTCACTTCCTAAGGATCTTTCTTCATCTTTGCTGGATGAGACGGTAGACGTGGCACTGGATGATTTCAAGGCTTTTCAGGAGTTCCTTGTGCAGATTTCTGATCCTTGGAGATAGAGACTGCAGTCATCTCTGAAAAATCCCACAAGTTATTTGACGTTTTCTGTTGGCCCTGCCCGCCTTCCCCGTAAATGAGGGGCTCCTAGATCCAGTGAGAACTCTGTGGTAGACACCAGTCATTATAACACCAACATCTAAACTAATTGAGAAATGGTACCTACCAATTACCCATCTTGAGGTTTGAATACTTTTATACCCATGCCAACCCTGCCTCCCTAATTGTCTTGGCTGTTCAAGAGAAGTCAAGTTCTGTCAAGAGCATACCAAAACACAAATATCCCAAACATTTAGATTTTTGCAAGAGAACTGTACTAATTGGCTTTACTTCAGTTGAGAGTGGCCAACTACCAGGCCTTACTGGGCAAATATGATTTGACTAGGGACAGAGTAACACCCTTTGTGGGTAAGCTTGCTCAGGAGAGCAGAGAGGAGCAAAAACACATAACGCAGGAAGGGCAACTGATGTCTCGGATATCATGGCTGGGTCCACAACCACTGCAGTGACCATGCAGAGAGAATTGTAGCTTTAGGCTTTGGGTATCCCCCAAGAGGTACGAGCCACAAATGAGGACGTGCCCTTTGAGAGCTTGGAATTATTCCACAAGAGGACTCCCTGATCTACCTACAGTCACTTGAAATTGTCTAAAGCAATTTTGCACTCCTTGGGAATCCTGACCCCTCCACCCTAGTGAAAGGTGTCCCATTTGTTATAATAATTGAGGCCTATTAGGCCGTCAGTGGTCCCCAATGTGGTGCCTGCGGGTGCCGTGGCATTTATGTGCGCCCGCCGTCAGGGCCGGCGCCAAGGAAGGAAGAGGAGAGGAGCATCCGCCAGAGAAGCGTCTCCACTGAAATGCCGCCGCGCAGCGCTTCTGGCGGAGAAGCTTTCACCAAAATGCCGCCGAGGTGCGCTTCCGGCGGAGAACCATCGCCACCGAAATGCCGCCAAGAAGTGTCGCTGCCCGCCACACTCTGATGAAGGGATGAATGTGCTCTTGGCCACAGAAAGGTTGGGGACCACTGGCCTATGTTAATTGTTAGCCTAACTAATTAAAAGTGGGTAAAGGTTTATGAATTGTCATAATGATCTGTTATATAAAACTCTAAGAAAAGATATGAGGAGACACACTGAATTAATTTAAAGAAAGTCTACTGATAATGCTCAAATACTGTGTTAAGATTATGATTGGTGTGAAAGAAGAGCAGAAATCAATTAACTAAAATTGGTGCGTTGGAAATATGGCCTAATTAGTTGTAAGAATAACGAGGCTGGCTTACTCTACTCATTGCCTTTTGGGGGTCCTTAAAAAGACTTCAGGGAGAGGAGAGAAAATAACTTTTTACCATCACCATGGCTGCGGCAGAAGGATTATTGCCATGACACCAGACCTTGATACTTCAGTGGTGATACTTGACCATTATCACTGCACCAGTGAGGATCTCAACCTAATATGTTCGAGATCCTGCTCTGTCTTCCCCTCCGTTGTGTGGTCCTTTCTGCCTCCTATCGTAGAATCATAGAATCTCAGGGTTGGAAAGGACCACAGGAGGTCATCTAGTCCAGCCCCCAGCTCAAAGCAGGACCAACCCCAACTAAATTATCCCAGCCAGGGCTTTGTCAAGCCTGACCTTAAAAACCTCTAAGGAAGGAGATTCCACCACCTCCCTAGGTAACCCATTCCAGTTCTTCACCACCCTACTAGTGAAAACGTTTTTCCTAATATCCAACCTAACCCCCCCCTCTGCAACTTGAGACCATTACTCCTTGTTCTGTCATCTTCTACCACTGAGAACAGTCTAGATCCATCCTCTTTGGAACCCCCTTTCAGGTAGTTGAAAGCAGCTATCAGCGCCCCCCTGATTCTTCTCTTCTGCAGGCTAAACAATCCCAGTTCCCTCAGCCTCTCCTCATAAGTCATGTGCTCCAGTCCCCTAATCATTTTTGTTGCCCTCCGCTGGACTCGTTCCAATTTATCCACATCCTTCTTGTAGCGTGGGGCCCAAAACTGGACACAGTACTCCAAATGAGGCCTCGCCAGTGCCGAATAGAGGGGAATGATCACTTCCCTCGATCTGCTAGAAATGCCCCTACTTATACAATCCAAAATGCCATTAGCCTTCTTGGCAACAAGGGTACACTGTTGACTCATATTCAGCTTTTCGTCCACTGTAACCCCTAGGTCCTTTTCTGCAGAACTGCTGCCCAGCCATTCGGTCCCTAGTCTGTAGCAGTGCATGGGATTCTTCCGTCCTAAGTGCAGGACTCTGCACTTGTCCTTGTTGAACCTCATATTTCTTTTGGCCCAATCCTCTAATTTGTCTAGGTCCCTCTGTATCCTATCCTTACCCTCCAGCGTATCAACCACTCCTCCCAGTTTAGTGTCATCTGCAAACTTGCTAAGGGTGCAGTCCACACCATCCTCCAGATCGTTAATGAAGATATTGAACAAAACCGGCCCCAGCACCGACCCTTGGGGCACTCCACTTGATACCGGCTGCCAACTAGACATGGAGCCATTGATCACTACCCGTTGAGCCCGACCATCTAGCCAGTTTTCTATCCACCTTACCGTCCCTTCATCCAGCCCATACTTCTTTAACTTGCTGGCAAGAATACTGTGGGAGACTGTATCAAAAGCTTTGCTAAAGTCAAGAAATAGCACATCCACTGTTTTCCCCTCATCCACAGAGCCAGTTATCTCATCATAGAAGGCAATTAGGTTAGTCAAGCATGACTTGCCCTTGGTGAATCCATGCTGACTGTTCCTGATCACTTTCCCCTCCTTTAAGTGGTTCAGAATTGATTCCTTGAGGACCTGTTCCATGATTTTTCCAGGGACTGAGGTGAGACTGACTGGCCTGTAGTTCCCCGGATCTTCCTTCTTCCCTTTTTTAAAGATGGGCACTACATTAGCTTTTTTCCAGTCATCCGGGACCTCCCTCGATTGCCATGATTTTTCAAAGATGATGGCCAATGGCTCTGCAATCACATCGGCCAACTCCTTTAGCATCCTCGGATGCAGTGCATCCGGCCCCATGGACTTGTGCTCGTCCAGCTTTTCTAAATAGTCCTGAACTACTTCTTTCTCCACAGAGGGCTGGTCACCTCCTCCCCATACCATGCTGCAGAGTGTAGCCGTCTGGGAGCTAACCTTGTCTGTGAAGAAAGAGGCAAAGAAAGCATTGAGTACACTAGCTTTCTCCACATCCTCTGTCACTAGGTTCCCTCCCTTGTTCAGCAAGGGGCCCACACTTTCCTTGACTTTCTTCTTGTTGCTCACATACCTGAAGAAACCCTTCTTGTTACTCCTAACATCTCCGGCTAGCTGCAACTCCAAGTGTGATTTGACCTTCCTAATTTCACTCCTGCATGCCTGAACAATACTTTTATACTCCTCCCTGGTCATTTGTCCAATCTTCCACTTCTTGTAAGCTGCTTTTTTGTGTTTAAGACGAGCAAGGATTTCACTGTTAAGCCAAGCTGGTCACCTGCCATATTTACTTTTCTTTCTACACATCGGGATGGTTTGTTCCTGCAACCTCAATAAGGATTCTTGAAAATACAGTCAGCTTTCCTCGACTCCTTTCCCCGTCATGTTATTCTCCCAGAGGACCTTGCCCATCAGTTCCCTGAGGGAGTCGAAGTCTGCTTTTTTGAAGTCCATGGTCTCTGTTCTACTGCTCTCCTTTCTTCCTTGTGTCAGGATCCTGAACTCGACCATCTCATGGTCACTGCCTCCCAGGTTCCCATCCACTATTGCTTCCTCTACTATTTCTTCCCTGTTTGTGAGCAGCAGGTGAAGAAGAGCTTTTCCCCTAGTTGGTTCCTCCAGCACTTACACCAGGAAATTGTCCCCTACACTTTCCAGAAACTTCCTGGATTGTCTGTGCACCGCTGTATTGCTCTCCCAGCAGAGATCGGGGTGATTAAAGTCACCCATGAGAACCAGGGCCTGTGATCTAGCAACTTCTGTTAGTTGCTGGAAGAAAGCCTTGTCCACCTCATCCCCCTGGTCTGGTGGTCTGCAGCAGACTCCCACCACGACATTACCCTTGTTGCTCACACTTCTAAATTTAATCCAGAGACTCTCAGGTTTTTCTGCAGTTTCATACTGGAGCTCTGAGCAGTCATACTGCTCTCTTACATACAACGCCACTCCCCCACCTTTTCTGCCCTGCCTATCCTTCCTGAACAGTTTATATCCATCCATGACAGTACTCCAATCATGTGAGTTATCCCACCAAGTCTCTGTTATTCCAATTACATCATAATTCCTTGACTGTGCCAGGACTTCCAGTTCTCCCTGCTTGTTCCCCAGGCTTCTTGCATTGGTGTATAGGCATTTAAGATAACTCACTGATCGTCCTGCTGTCCCAGTATGGGGCAGGAGCCCTCCCCTCTTGCACTCACCTACTTGTGCTTCCTCCCGGTATCCCACTTCCCCACTTACCTCGGGGCTTTTGTGTCCTTTCCCCGGTGAACCTAGTTTAAAGCCCTCCTCACTAGGTTAGCCAGCCTGCTTGCAAAGATGCTCTTCCCTCTCTTTGTTAGGTGGAGCCCGTCTCTGTCTAGCACTCCTTCTTGGAACACCATCCCATGGTCAAAGAATCCAAACCCTTCTCTCCGACACCATCTGCGTAGCCATTCGTTGACTTCCACAATTCGACGGTCTCTACCCCGGCCTTTTCCTGCCACAGGGAGGATAGACGAGAACACCACTTGCGCCTCAAACTCCTTTATCCTTCTTCCCAGAGCCACGTAGTCTGCAGTGATACGCTCAAGGTCATTCTTGGCAGTATCATTGGTGCCCACGTGGAGAAGCAGGAAGGGGTAGCGATCTGAGGGCTTGATGAGTCTCGGCAGTCTCTCCGTCACATCATGAATCCTAGCCCCTGGCAAGCAGCACACCTCTTGGTTTTCGCGGTCAGGGCGGCAGATAGATGACTCAGTCCCTGTGAGGAGAGAGTCCCCGACCACCACCACCCTCCTCCTCCTCTTGGGAGTGGTGGTCGTGGAACCCCCATCCCTAGGACGGTGCATCTCATGCCTTCCAATCAGTGGAGTCTCCTGCTCTGTTCCCTCAGATGTATCATCCACTCCACTCTCTGCACTAGTACCTGTGGAGAGAACATGAAAACGGTTGCTGATCTGAATCTGCGTTTCTGGTACAGGGACTTTTCTGGTACTCTTTCCTCTTCTGGAGGTCACATGCCGCCAATTATCCTCGCTGGCCTTCTGTCCCCGCTGCGTAGCCTGCTCTGAATCTTCAGAACATTGTGCCTGCTGAAGCCTATCCTGACGTCTATCCAGGAACTCCTCATTTTCTTTTATGGAACGCAGGGTTGATACTCGTTTCTCCAGATCTTGAATCTTCTCTTCCAATATGGAGATCAGCTTGCACTTTGTACAGACAAAGTCGCTTCCATCCTGTGGAAGAAAGACAAACATGGCACATCCTGTGCAGGTCACGACAGCGGATCGCTCAGCATCCATAGTCTCTTCCTTCTAAGAGGTTCCTTACTTGTGGCAGGAGGTACTCAGAGAAACCTGCAAGAGGGAAGCCTCAGTAGGCTCTCTCCAGGCGAACTCCCAGGCAAACTCCTTCTCTTTGCCTCTCTGCTGTTCGCTGCTCAGCTGGTTCGCAGCTGACTGCCTTTTTATAACAGTCAGGCCCAGCTGGAACAAAGCACTCCCAATTCACACTGTTCAAACAAGCAATCAAACAATCAAGCACACGGTCAAACTGCCAAACTGTCCCCTCAACAGACACTCAGATACTCACCAGCGCAGTCCCCCTAATACAGCACTTAGTGTACCTCCGCTCAGACAGATCCCAGGCAAACTCCTTCTGTTTGCCTCTCTGCTGTTCGCTCACTCTAGGCTATCTCTCACTCTAGGCTTTCCACCTGACCCTGCAGCGCAGCTGATTTCAGGATATCAGCGCAGTGATAGTATAGAAATGTGGGATTAGAAGAGACTGTGACAGGTCATCTATCCAGTCCCCTGCACTTAGGCAGACAAAATATTATCTACCCCATACCTGACAGTTGTTTGGAGGTTTTTAAGAACAGATTAGACATTGACAGAGATTCCACAACCTTCCTAGGTAATTTGTTCTAGTGCTTAACTACCCTTACATTTAGGAAGTTTTTCCTAATGTCTAACCTAAATCTCCCTTGCTCCAATTTAAGCCCATTACTTCTCATCTTGTCTTCAGTGGTTAAGGAGAACAATTTTATCATGCTCTTCTTTACAACAGCCTTTCGTGTACTTGAAGGCTATAATCATGTGTCTCCCCCCCCACCCCCCGAGTCTTCTCGTCTCCAAACTAAATAAATCAATTTTTTTTCAATCTTTCCTCATCAGTCATATTTTCTAGACCTTTGTTGCTCTCCTCTGAACTTTCTCCAATTTGTCCACATCTTTCCTGAAGTATGGTGCCCAGAATTGGACACAGTACTCCCGGTTGAGACCTTATCAGTGCTAAGTAGAGTGGAAGAATAACTTTGTGTCTTGCTTACAACACTCCTGCTAATACATCCCAGAATTTTATATGCGGTTTTTGTTGTTGTTGTTGTTGGGTTTTTTTGGCAACACTTTTACATTGTTGACTAATAGTTAGTTTGTGATCCACTATAATCCCAGATCCTTTTCTGCAGTACTCCTTCCTAGGTAGTTACTTCCAAATTTGTATTTGTGCAGTTGATTATTCCTTCCTAAATGTAGTATTGTGCACTTTTCCTTAGAACATATGAATGGCCATATTGGGTCAGACCAAAGGTCCATTTAGTCCAGTATCTTGTCTTCCGACAGTGGCAATGCTAGGTGCCTTAGCGGGAATGAACAGAACAGGTAATCAAGTGATCCATTCCATCGCCCACTCCCAGCTTCTGGCAAACAGAGGCTAGGGACACCATCCCGCCCATCCTGGCTAATAGCCATTGATGGACCTATCGTCCATTAATTTATTTAGTTCTTTTTTAACCCTGTCATAGTCTTGGCCTTCACAACATCCTCTGGCAAAGCGTTCCACAGATTGACTGAGTTGAGTAAAAATACTTCATTTTATTTGTTTAAATCTGCTGCCTATTAATTTCATTTGGTGACCCCTGGTTTTTGTGTTATGAGAAGGAGTAAATAACACTTTCTTATTTACTTTCTCCACAGCAGTCATGATTTTATAGACCTCTATCATATCCCACCTTAATCCATATTGAATTTCATCCTGTTTATTTCAGACCATTTCTCCAGTTTGTCTAGAGCATTTTGAATTCTAATCCTGCCCTTCAAAGTGCTTGTGAACCCCCTCCACAAGTTTAATATCATCCACAAGCTTTATAAGTATACTCTCTATCCCATTAGCTAACTCATTTATGATGATATTGTATAGACCCAAACTCAGGACAGATCACTCAGCAACCCAGGCGTTGGATTGCAAGGGTGGGTCATGGGAACCCTACCCTTTTTGCCTTCATATGGGAGGGGACACAAGGGTGCATGCGCAATACCGATGGACTCTGCTAGCCACAACAAATTGTTTCACATGTGTACGGTGCATGCTCACCTGTAATGTAGTCTGTGGCTCCCAACAGCTTGAAGAACCCAGTTACTGTAGGGTAAGTAAATGTTCTTTTCTAAGGTCCCTGCTCAAACCACTAAAATATACTGCTTCTTTCTGGTACTTCAAACCTATGTTTCATATTTGCTTGGTCACACACAGGAGCAGGTGAAAAGGAATAAGGCATTTTGCCGGTTTAAGAAGCTTCAAGAGTCTCGACCTGAGTTCCTGGGATGGCAGCTGGAGGATTTGCTCCCTCTGCCACTGCAGAGGCTCCATCAGTAAGGAAGCAGCCTTGAGCCTTCAGATGTCATTTTAGCACCAAGATTAGCACTAAGTGCTAGGAATCAGAGGTGAAGAGCAGGGACCCCATGGAACTGTAGTCTGTTGATGGTGGACAGAAGTAGATTGGCTATAGTGACCCCAGGTCAAAACATTCCATCACAGCCCACACAGATTCCAAGGTGTATGTGTGGTGGGGATACAGGGAGATATGCAGTTGTCTGAGGTCTCTCCAGATTGTGGAAAGACATTCAGGGGCATAGGCTCTTGGAGGGCCTTTCCCACTGAGCAATTTCCAGATTGTGGTGGTGCCTTGCCACAGGGTCTCCCATGTGGGATGCTGCAGGACTCCTTCACTGGGTATGCCAAATTACTAGGGGAGATAGGAGGGCATTATTGGTTGCTGTGACTGCTGGCTCTAATCTCATCTAATCCTGATTTGAGTGGGCAGGGTCTCTGTCTTTCCAGCATCTGACTGAGACTGGGCAGCTGGACAAGAAAAAAATGGCTGAAGTTTGGTTCACACCAGGCAGAAGTGGTGCGGTTTGATAGGTTTTGTGTCTGCCCACTCTTTATATGGGTTGCTGTCTCTGGGACATCCTGTATCTCCCTTTTTGCACCTGCATGGTTTTAGGAAGAGATGGAGGCACCAGAGAGCCATAGAACCTTCTGTGGTTGATCAGAGGCTGTACCCTTTCCTCTTATTTGGTGTCTGCCACAGTAACAGGTCTGTTCTGCTTAGGGCTTTCCTTTAAGAGCAGCCATCCTGATGGGTGGGAAGAGGGTTGTCTATATGTGGCGGTTTGGAGGCTAATTTAGCTTGGGGGGAGGCATGGGGAGGTCCAGATGTAGGCTCTTTGCTGAGACTCCAGTTTGAGAAGTACATTTATAGTTCCTTTGATGCTGGTAGGTAAATAAAACATCTGGTGGGGAGGGCATTTCACTTGTCTAGGGCATCCCTCAGTCAGGGAGAGGGACTCCATAGCACTTCAATCTCCTGGACCATGGTGGTGGCTGTAGACATAGGATGTAGGAACATAGGAATTGACAGACGGGGTCAGATCTGAGGTCCATCTAGTCCAGTAACTTGTTTCCAACAGAGGCCACTGTCAGATACTTCATCTGTAGTATGCAGAGGCTGGATAATTTGCCCACCACATTGCATCTTGACCTCTACTAGTTTGAGATTGGTTTAAGACCTGAAGTGTGATGTTTGTTTATTCCTTTTGAAATGTTTATCAATAATTATTATTAGGATAATTGATATTCTTGTTATGCATTTGTGTCAAATCCCTTTTTGAATCTTGCTAAGTTCCTGGTCTACATGGGTCAGGAGAACAATGGTGTATGTGGGGAGAAGGGGGAACTGCTTCAAGACTCTGACTGATTAGTCCTCCCTTTCCAATGGCTGGATCTTTCTCATTCCTTGTACAACAATAGGAGATGCTGCTGATGGTGACTGTATGTGAAATGTGTCTACCTACACCCCTTTATCCTGTCTGTCTTAGATACAAACACTTGTTCAGAGACCTGATGGAGAACACCAGCCCGGATAGTGTGGAGTTCCAGCATCTTGCAAGTATGATGTAGATTCTAAACCTTGTTCTGGATTATTTCCTTTGCTAATAACAATCAGATTTTAATCATCTCTCTGACCTCAAACCCTTTTCAGTGCTGAGCCCTAGTAGATTACTATCTCTTTCCTTCTTTCCCCTTCTCATCCCCACCCCAGACCAAACACCCCAACTTCCTGAAACCTGTGAGATTATTAGCACAATTGGAATGTTAAAATCAGTGGTTATAACGTATTTAGGAAGGATTGAGTGGGCAAAAGGGGAAGGTGAGTGGCACTCTATCAAAAATGGCATTACCTGTTTCCAAGTCACTGATAACTAAGAAGAAAATAATCTTGAATGCTTATGGATCAATGTCTTAACAGATAAAGCACAAGACTGGGATATTAGCTGATGTCTCCTATAGACCACCAATTACACTAGAGAACAGTATGACCACCTCCTTATGCACCAATTTACAATATGTAGAGGAAGAAAACTGATATCATGGGGGACTTCAATTTGAGTAACACGCTGGAGGTCTCATGCTGCTAGTTCTAAAACATCCTTGGGATTTCTAAACATTATAGATGATGATTTCCTAATTCAAAAAGTGTTGTGGCCAACACAGTGGAATTCTATATTAGGTCTTGTCCTATAGATAAAGAAGAACCGATCACAGAACTAAAAATTAATGTAGCTTAGGTACAAGTGATCATGATTTGATCACGTTTATAATATGCAAGTAGAATAAAGTCCAGACAAGTTTCATACATACACCCACTCTCTCTGTGTGATTTAATAGGACCAATTTTAAAAAACTTAAAACAGTCACCAGCCAAATTATCTGCGAGGAAGAATTTAATCAGAAAAATGTGAATGCTCATTGGGAATCATTGAAGAACACCTTATTAGATGCCCAAAAAAACACAATTGAGGAAGAAAGCCGTGCTGGGTAAAAAACAAACATGGTTTAGAGAGACATTGAAGGCAGCTACAGAAAAGTTATATATAACAAATAGAAGAAAGGGGAAATTGATAGTAAGGAATATAAATCAGAAGTTAGGAATTGTAAAAAGTTGATAATGGCACCAAAGGACACAAAGAGAAATCTATGGCTAGCAAAGTTAAGGACAATAAAGAGTTTTAAAATATATTAGGAACAAAAAGAATCCTGACAATGGTCCATTATCAGATGGAAATGGTAGAATTATCAATAATAATGCAAAAAAGGCAGAGGGGTCAATAAATATTTCTGTTCTGTATTTGGGGAAAAACAGATGATATAGTTTCACCATATGGTAATAACACTCTTTCCATTTCACTAGTATATCTGGAGGATATGTTAAATTGAAGCTACTAAAGTTAGATATTTTTAAATCAGTAGGTCCAGATAATTTGCATCCAAGAGTTGTAAAAGAGTTGGGCTAGGAGCTCGCTGGACCATTAATGTTCGTTTTCAATAAATCTTGGAACACTGGAGAAGTTCCAGAAGACTGGAAGAAAGTGAATGTCATGCCAGGTTTTAAAAAGGGTAAAAAATGGGATGGCCAGCCGGACATTGATCCCCGGCAAGATAATGGAATGGCTGATATGGGACTCAAAAAATAAAGAACTAAAGGAGGGTAATATAATAAATGTAAATCAACATGGGTTTATAGAAAATAGATACTGTCAAACTAACTTGATATCTTTTTTATGAGATTACAAGTTTGGTTGATAAAGAGAATAGTGTTGACATAATATACTTAGATGTCTGTATGGTGTTTGAGTTGGTACCGTATGACATTTTGATTAAAAAAACAGAATGGTATGAAATAACGTTGCACACATTAAATGGATTAAAAACTGACTATAGGTCTTAAAATGTAACTGTAAATGGGTAATCATTATTGTTTCCAGTGGGGTCCTGCAGGCATCAGTTCTTGATCCTATTCTATTTAACATAATTATCAATGACATGTAAGAAAACAAAATCAACCCTGATAAAGTTTGCAGATAGCACACAAATTAGGGGAGTGGTAAATAATCGAGAGGACGGAGTGATCGAGATCTCTTGGTAAATTGGCCGCAAGCAAACGATATGGCTAAATGTAAATGTATACATGTACGAACAAAGAATGTAGTATATACTTACAGGATGGGGGACCCTATCCTGGGAAGCAGTGACTCTAAAAAATATTTGGGAGTCTTGGTGGATAATCAGCTGAACATGAGCTCCCAGTGTGACACAGTGGCCAAAAGAGCTAATGCGATCCTGGGATCCATAAACTTGGATCTTGAGGAGGAGTAGAGAGGCTATTTTACATCTATATTTGGCAATGGTGTGACCGCTGCTGGAATACTGTGTCCAATTCAAGAAGGATGTTGATAAATTGGAGAGGACTTTAGAGCAACACTCTGGTCTCTTGGGAAATACATCCTGGTACCCTGTCAAAAGCAATCCAGTTATGCTCCTATGCACCATACCAGGCCACCTACCCCCGGTATCAGGAGCCCACACAACGGTGCTCTCAGTCACAGTGTCCGCCACCTCCTCTGCAGCACCACGGCATCCACAGAAGGGACAGTTCTGATGTGCATGTTGAGACCTGTGAGCCCCCCACATCACCATTCCCAGCCCCCCAACCTTTGGGGGCCATCTTGCCCTATTTGTCCATGATTGGGACAAGATCATCACGGACTGTTGGGTATTAGAGATTATGCAGCATGGGTACTCAATCAAATTGCTTTCCCCTCCCGCTGCATGCCTCCCGCCCCTCCCAGATGCCTAGTGGGAGTCTCTCTTAGCGCAACCTCCTACAACACGAGGCAGACACTCTCCTTGCGAAAGGCACAATAGAACTGGTGTCTAATCCCTTAGTCAGCAAAAGCTTCTACTCCCCATACTTTCTCATTCCCTTCTCGATCTCTGACTACTCAACACATTCATCATGAAAACTGAGTTCTGTATGGTGACACTCGCTTCCATCATCCCCTACCTCCCCCAAGGGTCATGGTTCACAGCTCTCAACATGAAGGACGCGTATTTCCACAATGACATCTGCCCAGCCCACTGCAAGTTTCTTTGCTTCTGCATGGGTGACAACGACTACCAGGTCCTCTCCTTCGGCATTGCAACGGCCCCAAGGATCTTCACCAAAGTCTTCGCGGTCGTGGCAGCTCAACTAAGGTGGCTGGGGTACTCTGTGTTCCCTTACTTAGATGACTGACTCACTGAGACGACATCAGCCATCTGCACTTTTTGTTCTCTCCTCACCACTCTTGGTATCTGAATCCACAAGGAAAAATCCATGCTCGTCCCAACACAGACAATCTGCTTCATTGGGGCATGCCTGGATTCCATGGTGGCTCGGGCCTTTCTCCCTGCAGGCCATTTCGCCACCGAGACAGCAGTCCTATGTCGTAACCCACACACCACAGTGTGTCGCTGTCTCTGGTCCTGGTCACCCGGTGTGGAGACCATCTGCCTCTGGAACTGGTATATCTGCCACAATGTCATACTCCGCGTGACGTACCTTCCGGGAATACAGAACTCTGGTGGACACATTCAGCCGGATCTGCTACCTCAATCACGAGTGGAAGCTACACAACCCCACTCTCTGCTGCCTCTGCCAAGCCTAGGGCACCGGTCACTAGGACATTTTTGCCACTTGCAAAAACTGCAAGTTCCCCCTCTACTGCTCCTGGGGGGTCAACGGGCGTGATTCCTAGGTCAATGCTCTCCTCTTTCTGTGGCAAGGTGGCCTCCGCTACACCCTTCCCCCCCCCACCCCCTGCCTCCTGCATTCCCCTGGTACTGTGCAAGATCCAACACGATTGGGCCATGGTCCTGTTAATAGCCCCATTTTGGTCCCAACAGCTCTGGTTTCCAGACCTGCTCAGACTCTCCACCCGTCCCCTAATCCACCTCCCCACACTTCTGAATCTCTTCACCCAGGACTGGGGCAGAGTCAGACATCCCTGCCCAGGCTTGCTTTGCCTCCTGGCCTGGCTTTTGGATGGTGCTTGCATGTAGACATTACCTGTCTGACACCAGTGCAGCACATACTTATGTTCAGCAGGTGAGCTTCCACATGGGCATTCTATGCAGTGAAATGGAAGCATTTCATCTCCTGGGCGCAACACTACTATCTCCCCCTCAGTGACATCTTTCATTCCTACTGTGCTGGAGTACCTCCTGGAACTTAGGACCCCAGGCCTCACCATCAGCTCAGTCTGAGTCCACTTGCCAGCACTTAGTGCCTTCCTCCCACCGGTTGACAGCCACTCAATGTTTACCCACCCCACCACCACCCCCTTTCTGAAAGGGCTGACAAATAACTTCCCATCGATCCTTAAACCTACTATCCCCACCCTGGGACCTCAATCTTGTATGCTCTGCCCTCACCAGACCTCCCTTCGAGTCCTTGGCCACGTCCTCCCTCTAACACTTATCCATGAAGGTCATCTTTCTCATTGCCATCATTTTCACTAAGCGGGTCAGCGAATTGGCGGCCAATGGCCGACCTACCATATACAGTATTCCATAAATACAAAGTTTCATTACGCCTTCACCCTAAGTATCTTCTGAAAGTGGTCTCAGAGTTCCATCTCAACCAGTCCATTCACTTCCCGGTCTTCCATCCTAAGCCACATATGTCTACAGAGGACAGGACCCTGCACTCCTTGGTAGTCTGCCATGCACTTGCGTTCTACCTTGACAGGACCTACGTCTTTCGTACCTTTTCATAGGCATTGCGGCGAGGTTGTGAGGACAAGCCTTCTCTTCACAGCACATATCAAAGTGGGTCTCTACATGCATCACAGAATGCTGCAGGCAGGCTAATAGCCTGCTGCCCAGCAGGATTACAGCCCACTCCATGCGGGCACGTGACCTGGCAGCGACCTGGCGCTCCTTCCATACCTTCCCCACCCACTATGCCATCACCCAGGGAGCAGTGAAAGATGCAGCCATCAGCCATGCCATCCTGCAGACAATACTTCTTGTGTCCTCACATCTCCAAGCTGATCACTACTTGGTACTCACCCACGTTTGGAATACATATGGGGACTATCACTTGAAGAAGACAAATATGTTTGTTTCTGGGTGACACCTCCTAAATAGATTAACATCAAGACTAGACATCAATGTGTAGATGGCCCATTAAGGACACTTCACTCTATCAGTGGGCCATAGGAGAAACTCATCCTGCCCAGATAACTCTCCCAAAAGACGCCTTAGACACGAAGGGGCCAGTGGCCAACCCCTGTGAGTCAGAAAACCATGTAAGGATGTGATATGCTCATATGACCCTGGCTCCATCTTGGGCTAGTAACTTTCCACAAACAGGAGCTGTGGGCTTTGTTTGGGACAGCGGATATAAAAAGGCACCTGAGACATCTCCATTTTGTCTTCATTTCCTGCTTCATTTTTCTGGACTGGATTACTAACAAGGAAGCTCTAAACAAGGACTGATAACCCTTAATCTGTCAGGGTAATTTCCAGAGAGACTTTTGCAAGCTAGAAGTTTGTTTCATCACTGCTACAAACCTGATATAAGGACTTTGCAATCAATTGTATGTATATGATGCCTTAGCCAGTTATAACTCTCATCTTTCTTTTTCCTTTTAATAATAAATCTTAGACTTGGTTATTAAGAATTGACTGTAAGCATGTATTTTGGGTAAGATCTGAAATTCATATTGACCAACGGGTAAGTGTCCAATACCTTTGGGATTGGTAGAACTTTAAGTATGGTGAATAGGCTTTTCAGCAACCCCTCACTATATTAGACTTGGTTGTCTAGATGGGAGCCAAGAGCTGGAATACCTAAAGGAGATTGTGTTTGGTTTCTTATTAACCAGTATGGCACTGCAGATAGCTCTCTTGTTACTGGATTGGTGAATCTAATTTACAGAATAAACTCCCAGTTTTGGGGATTATCGGCCCTATTTCTTGCAGTCTGCCCTGTGTGTAGCATTGTCAGTGTGGCCCATCCAGACACCTGGTCACACCCACCCACTATCCCCTCTACCGCAGACTGCTACTTAGTGAAGGGACATCACCCCGCATGGCTTCTTATAACCTTGTCTGCAGCATGAGGCAATGTATGATTCAGGTGTAGGTCAACTGACCCTGCTAAACTTTCAGCTATGGCGCACAAGTGCGCTCACATTTGGAATACAGAGAGGGACCACACATCTCGAAGAACCTCCAGTTACAGGTAAGTAACCTCCTCAACTCCCAGATTTCAGTGATAGGATTGGGTAGAGCCACCTAAATGCTCTTCTCCAATACTGGCAATTTTGTCTATTTCCCAACCTGATGTAGATCACTAGCAGTGAAGTGGGGTTTTTTTATATTGATGTACTGTGCTAATTTCAGAAGCTGTGAAATCTGTTTCTGAGGTGTCTCAGTGGGTCCATAGCACAGTTCGCAGCCATGAGAACTCGATGCAACTGCTTCGGGTCCAGAAACTGCTCAAAGGACAGAAGACCAAGGTGCTGACTCCAGGTGGGTCCTACTCATCAGTCAGACTAAGTGAATTGGAGGCAGCTTTGTGATCACTTCTGATTCAATTCAAATAGACTTGGGGAGGAAAATTGGCTAATGTCTGACAAACAGGGTATGATAAATGGCAAATTATAAATGGAAAAGGTGACTAGTGGGTCCCCAGGGAGTGGGGCTGCCTGGTTGGATTCACAATCTTCATTTAAGGACCTGGAAGTGGAGGTAAGTAGCAGGTTAATGGCACTCGCAGTGAGGACAGGAAAATGATCCAAAGTAGCTCATGGACATTAGGTTGGAAAAATGTAGCTAATGTCTCTACTTCATCTTTTAATATGTAGAGAAAGCTGACAGTTGTGTTTTCGTCTCTCATGCACGCTCACCTCTCCCCCACTCCTCCCCTCCCTAATGCAAGACTCCAATATGTTCTGGCAGCATGAGAACTGGTGTTTTGCCTCTGCAGTGCACTGGTAAAATTGAGGAATGTTGGTTGACAAGAAATGGCACACCAGATCAACCTAATGGTCCATCCAGTCAAGTCTCCTGTTTCTAAGAGTGGCCAGTATAATATGTCTTTAGAGGAAGGTGGGTGCAGGCATGGGTTCTGTGCCAGTGCAGACTAATGTTAATGATTTGTAAGAAAACATAACTACTGATAAGGGTCATTGCCATGGGTGGGCTGGTCCACCTATTTAGCATCCAGGCCCACCCAAATCTGAGTAGGGGTATAGCACTGCCATAGCGGCCTGGAGCATCACTCAGGCACAGCGACGTGGGCCGGGGAGGGGGGGGGGTATGGACACACGCGCCCCACCCCCACCCATTAATCATCTCTGCCACCGCCTGCAGCTTCTGCCTCGGCTCCTGCCCTGGGATTCCCTTCCCCAGCCCCTCCTCCCCACTTTCTGCCATGGTGGAAGTCGGGCTGAGTGTGGCTGGAGATGTGCCTGGGAAAGGCACTACAGCTAGCACTCCCACTGAGCCCCACTAGATGGCGCCCAGCATAGGCGCCGACTTTTACAGGCGCCGGTGGGTGCTCGACCTCCCTCTACCCCTGGTCCCGCACCAACTCCACCCCTGCCCCACCCCCTCCCGCCCCCATTCTAACCCCTTCCCCAAAGTCCCTGACCCAACTCCGCCCCTTTTCCAACCCCTTCCCCAAATTCCTGCCCTGGCCCCACCTCTTCCCTGCCTCCTCCCCTGAGCGTGCCACATTCCCACTCCTCCCCCATCCCTCCCGGAGCTTGCTACAGCTGTTTGGTGGCGACAAGCGCTGGGAGGTAAGCGGAGGAGCGGGGACACGGCATGCTCGGGAGGAGGTGGAGGAGGATTCAGCATAGTTAATCCACCTCCCCAAGAGGTGGTAGCTATGTCAGCTCTCCTGTCGACATAGCTCTCTCTACATCAGGGGATCTCAAACTCCCGGCTTGCGGGCCATCTGTGGCCTTAGAACCTCCCCAATATGGCCCGCAGGGCTCCTGCAATTTTGGGGCCAGGTCTCTCCCTTGGCCCTGCCTCCCACCCCTGGGCACCTCTCCCTCCCTCCCCAGGGGGATTTACAATGGCCCAAGGCCCCGCCCATCACCGGCAGCACAGTGGAGCTGAGCGGCTTCTGTTCATGCTGCCGCCGCCCCGAGCACCCCTGTGGCCAATGGGAAACTGGGGGCAGTGCCTGGGGGCAGCAGCTTGTGGAGGCCCCCCGGCCTGCCCTGCCTTGGAGCCCCAGATAAACACCGCACCCCCCAACCCCCTCCCAGAGCCTGCACCCACACACCCCCTACCAACCCTAAACCCCCTCCCCACAGCCCCCAAACTCCCTCCCAGAGCCTGCACCCCCTCTGCCTTCCCACACACCCCCTACCGCCCCCAAGCTCCCTCCCAGAGCCTGCAATCCCACCCCCTCCTGCACCAGCCCAGAGCCTGCACCCCAATCCCCTACCCCAGACTTCCTCCACCCAAACGCCCTCCCAGAACCTGCACCACAATCCCCTACCCCAGACCTCCTCCTCCACCCAAACTCCCTCCCAAAGCCTTAGGCAGGTGGGGGGCGGAGTTTGGGAAGTGGGTTCTGGGTGGCATAAGTGACATTATTGAGCCGCTGGGAGGATTTGAGCCCTGGTAAATTGAGTTTGAGACCCCTGATCTACATGGTGGGGTTAGGTTGGATGGATTAGGTTAGGTGGATTTTTCACACCCCTGAGCAATGTAGTTATACCGATCTAGGTCAGACCTGGCCTCAGTCTCATCTCCTTGCTCAGCCTCCAGATGAGAGTCCAGTCTTCTTCCAGCAGCCAACCTATCTCCCTACTTCACACCTTTGTTCTTCAGCTGCAGCTTCCCTGCAAAAAGGCGAGGAAATCCATCTCCTGCTGGGTCATTTGGTTGCTAGGTGTCAATATGCTAGTGATTTGGATTTGCCATTGTCTTTTCAGATGCTCCATTCATATGGGGACTAAGGCCCAAATAGCTAGGCAACATCCATACCCATGTCTCCTAGCATGCCCTGAGAGCAGACGGTCATTTTCTTCCCACTGGGTAACAATATACCATATAGGAGAAACTGAGGCACACGTGGGATTCATAAAAATATAGAAAATTCCCACTTTATCCCAGGGAGCTCTTGAATCTAGCAAACAGAGGCACAGTGAGATCTGATGGCTGGAACATGAAACAAAACAAATTCCAAGTGGAAATAAGGAGAACTTTTAAGTGAGGGTAATTAGCAATTAAAACACTACGCCAAGGGACATTGGTGGATTCTTCATAATTTGTTTTTACATCAAGACTGGATGCCTTTTTCTAAAGGATATATGTTCTAGTTCAACCCAGAGGTTACAGGCTTGATGTACAAAATGCTCTGGCCTGTGTTATTCAGGTCAGACTAGATGATCACAGTGGACCCTATTGGCCTTAAAAATCTATGAATAACCTTCCCATGGGCAAGTTTCTTCCTAATTCCCATCAATTTGAGGTTAGTTTGTCCTGAACCAGGAGGGATCATGTCCCTTTTTATCTTATGTTAAATATAATAAAGCTGTGCATGTTCTCACTGTGCTTACAGAGACCCAATCTTTTTTTAAAATACCCTGGTAAGCTCTTCGCCTTGTGGCAGAGAGTGCCAGGCTAATGATGCAGTACATGAAATAAATGTTAATTTGCTGCCTTTTCCCTTGTATTATATGAGAGAGGATGAAAAGAAGTACTTTTACTTTTTCTATCCCCTTTATTATTTTGTATCCCTATAGCGTATCCCCTTAGTCCTCTTTTCTTTAAGGTAAACAGTTGATCTCTCAACCCTTCTATTTCTGTTACATTCTTTTTGAAATCGGGTGAGCATATACACCAGGTGGGGTGTCCCATTACTTTTATAATGGCATTATAATTAAATATCATTCCACATGTATATAACACTTTTTATTCATGCCTGCATGCTTTTTCTGAGCACTTTCTGCACATTGAGCAGAGGTTTCATCACACTGCCCTCAGTCACATCGAGGGCTATTTCTTGAGTGATTAATAGTTTATTTAAAACCCAGTAATCTGTATGAGTAGTTCACTTTATTCCTTCAATTGATATTGCCTGTGTCACCATTGAGTCCCATCTCACAGTTGTGCTTTCCCCCCACACAACCAGGGCGCTGGTATATCCAAGAAGGCTGGCTCATGGTGGTGCCCACAAAGGGCGAAGAAGTGAAGCGTAAGATGTTCTTCCTCTTCTCCGATATCTTGGTTGCGACGAAGCCCTGCCACCCACTGCATCCCCTGAACTCGGACAAGTTTTCTTGCCAGGCAGTCTATCCACTTACCCAGTGCACAGTGGATAAAGTGTTTGGCCATACCCAGAGCCAGGGAGGGCTGCTCAGTGTAAGTTTCTCTGTTTCTGGCTGCAGCTCCCACAGCCCTCATTTCCGCCCCCTGCCCACAAACACATTCTGATCTAAAATAGAATGAATGTGAGAGAGGATAGTGGGTGTAACTGACCCCTGTGGCTGAGGCAGTGATGGGGAAGAGCCAAGGTGAGTCTCTCTTAATTGCTGCAGGAGCAGCAGACTAGAGAGGGTGAAATAGTGGCAATGATAAATATAAAGAGCTAGATTGTCCTAGGGAGGCTTCACTGCAGATGGAAGTGAGGGAGTGAAGAGCCCACATCACCTCTGTGAGAGGCACAGTTCCTCTCTGACCACCCTGGTGTGCAGCCTGCTCTCACTGTTGTACATGGTTTGCTCAGGGTAGGGGCATGGCCCCTTGCCCCCTTAGGAGTGCACAGAGGAAGCAGTGCCTGGGAGGGTTCTGCTCATTGTGTTGTCCCCAGTGCATACACAAAGAGGCTACTTCCAAACTGGCCCCAAGGCAGTATAGTAAGTAAAAGGCAACAGAATGGTCACTAGGGCTTTGGCTTATCTGAAATCCTGCCAGCTAACATGGGGAGAGATGCTTTGGAACTGTTGCCAAGGGTGGAGCTCCTCCTCATGGCTGCTTTTCTTTCTTCCCCCATGTCTTTTCAGTGAAGGACCTGCCTTTTGGCTGCAAGGGCTTCTCCTGTTAGGGGTTATTTATGCCTTGGGAAGAAGCATCCCAGAAGTCATTTGAAGTGCCAGCAGTTAGAAAAACATCTCCTGACTTGGCCCAATAATGCTAAAGCAAATTGCTCAATTTACATTTAAACTAAGACCCTACACTGCAATTTATAGTTACTTCTGAGAACAGAGCCACATTAAAACGCAGTACAGGGAGTGAGGTCTCCTGGGCTCTACTGGATTCACCACAGACTTGCTCTGTGACCTTCAGCAAGAGGCTTTGTTTCTGGGCTGGTTTCTCAATATATAAAGTAAATCTGTAAATGAAGATGCCCCTAAGCTGAGAGGAGAGCTTTTCCCGTCTGCGTAGTTACATACCACCTCTTGGGGATGTGGATTATGTCAGCCGGAGAAGCTCTCCAGAGGAGCTGTAACAGCAGGGATTGCTCCGTAAGGGCTGGAGGGCCTGGGGGCTAGCCAACCCTTATTAGTACAGAAGCACACCTGGATTGGATCAAGTAATCCCTTATAAAGTACAGCAAGTGGCTGCAGTGAAGGGGGAAGCTCAGGAAACCAAGAAGAAAGAGGCTCCTACAGAGAAGACCTTGACACCAGGGGGTTTGGAAGCCAGAGCTAGAAACCTGAGGCTCCAGCCACATAGGGCCTGCTTGTGGCCTGCCAATGTAGGAAAGGCCCCAGGCAGGAAGGCCTGTGCGTAGGATAAATTAGAGAGTAGGTTCTAGCCAAAAGATCTGAGATGTGGGGTTTCCCTGCTGAGACTATAGCCAGGAAAAGCCTGGGGACCCAACAAGAAGGTAAAACTAATGGACTGTGTTTTGGAACTTGCAGGGGCTTTTTGGAATTTTACTGATGCAAACAAACTTGGACACGTCCCCAGAAGGGGTGGTGAATGGACAAGAAAAGCCTATGTGTAGTTCAAGAAACCATCTGAGGGGGAATCTGAGACCAGCTGCCTGTAGTGTAGCCCCAAGGCCATGACAGGGCACATGGCATGCAGCCAGCCCCATTACAAGGGATTATATTTAAGCAGTGACTGCACTTATACAATGCTGTGTATAAGACACACCATTGTGAAAATCCCTGCTCCATGGAGAGCTCTGTTGCAAAGGCAGGCAAGATGGGACATGGTGGGAAGGCCAGAAGAGGGAATACCTTTAGAGAGGGTTTCTTTTGGATCACTCCTGAGCTGCATGGGGGAAGAGTCTGACTGCAACTTGGGGAGGGTGGTGGATTGGAGAACAAGGATGTTCTGTTCAGTGGGGCAGCGTGGACTAAGGCACAGAGACGAGTATGAACAGAGTATCAAGGTTGGCATTGACTTATTACATCCATAGGGTGCTGGGAGGAATATTAATTGTGTGTGAAGTATTTTGAGATCTGCAGCTGGAATTGGCCAGAGAAGGGCAGGTCTGTTTCTGTTTCTGTGCCAGTGTAGCCTGGAGCTGAACAGCCCTGTTGCTTTTCTATTCCAAAAGGAAGATTACAGAAATTTGTAGGATGGGATGAAGTGCGGGTTGTCTCTGAGGTGCTGTCTAGGGCAAAGGAAATATTAAAGATGGGTGTTGGACTCAATGCCTTTCTCCTTCTGTTCCTTCCCTCTGAAACATCTGGCCCTGGCTGCTGCTGGAAGACATACTAGGCTAGATGGATCATTGGTCTGACCAAGTGTAGTTATTTGTTCTCTTCTCTTTCAGCTCTCCTTTCCCCACAAGACACTGCTGTTGATGTCGAGCAACCAAGAGGATATTAACAACTGGTATCTGAATCTGACAACTGCTATCAGGTAGGTCTCATCTACTTTCTCCTGTTCAATAGGTGACCTTTTTTTTCCTCTTGTGGTGTAGGAGGTGGGACAGTGCACCAAAGTGATCATGTGGGCTTCTGGAAGTGTATCCACAAGACGAGTGGCTAGAGCACCAGGCTGATTGTGGGAAGGAAAAGGAGCTTTGACTCTGAAGGCAAGCCTTAAAAGGAATAATGTCATGGTGCGGGTGAACAAAACTTTAGAATGGGTTTTTCCTCATTTGTTCTTCTCCCTAGGCAGCTGAAAGCCAGGCCGACCCTTGTACACCAGAAGAAATACCTGACAGAACAATCTGTCAGCTCAAGAGAGGCCCACACAGTCCAGAAAATGTGCCAGGATTTATAAGAGCAAAGGTGTGTGTCAATGTTCCCTCTAATTTTTTATGTCCATGTATGGAATTAATTTTATGTGCACTAATATGGAGGTGATGTGTGGCAGGGCTGGGACTGAGGGGTTTGGAGTGTGGGAGGGGGCTCAGGGCAGAGGATAGGAATGCGGGGGGCTGGGAGTGAAGGCTCTGGGGTGGGGTTAGGGATGAGAGGTTTGGGGTGCGGGAGGGGGCTCAGGGCTGGGTCAGAGAGTTGGGGTATGGGCTCCAGCTGGGGCTGCAGGCTCTGGGGTGGGGCTAGAGATGACCGGTTTGGGGTGTAGACTGCCCTGGGACTGCAGCAGGGAGAGAGGAATCCCCCCAGCCCTCTCACCGCAGCAGTTCAGGGCTGGGGGAGAGGCGCAGCCCTTGAAAGCCTGCTGTGCAGCCACGCAGCTTAGAGGGAACATAGGTGTGTGTATTGTGGGTATACACAGAGTGGACGATACTCTTGTGTTCACACCCTACACACTACTATAATAACGTTTGTACAAGTATGCCTTTTAAGGTATCATATAAAAACTTGTAATGTAATGATCAACAGTATGGCAAAAAATGCACATAGCAGCATTATATGTGACAATAAAGTATATTTTCCAGATAAGTTTGGGGAGTGGCCAAACCAGTTCGTCAGAGAGAAAGGGCAAGCTGATACCTCAGCCAGGTGTAAACAAGGCTGATGGACATTACCTGCTAAATGGCCATTCTTTGGCAGGAAAGGGGGCAGGGGCAAAAATCTGTATCTTAGCAAAAAAAACAGCATGGAGTTTCCTTCCACGCAAACGGCCTGTGGCCTTGCTCCCAGCTGGAAATGCTCTCAAAGGGGGCAGAGGACTCTCTCTCCCTTCCCATCATATTTTCTGCATCTGACAAAAGAAAGGAAGCAGCCGTTGGACTCTGGGGGAGGGGTCCTTACGTAAAGAGTTTGGTCAGCAAGACTGCCGAAAGCATGTGGTGGGAAATCTTTGCTTTAAATATAATCTATTGTTAGGCACCAGTGATTGTTTTATTTTTCTTGTAACGATTTCTGACTTTTATGGCTCATTACTCGTACCCACTTAAAATCCATCTTTGTAGTTAATAAACTTGTTTTATTGTTTTATCTAATCGTCTGTGGTTTGTTGAAGTGTTTGGATAACTATTTAAAATAATAAACTGACATTATTCCCTGAAAGGAATAACAGACTTAATATATTTGTACTGGGCAACGTAAGACTGTAACAGGCCACTCTACTCCCATCTTCTTCCCTGCAGAAACTACACAAGCTCCACCAGCTGTGCAGTCAGTGACCTTTTATTTCTAGTTCCCTCCACCAATATCACCAGTCCCCGTGAAATACAGTAACTCCTCACTTAAAGTCATCCCAGTTAACATTGTTTCGTTGTTACATTGCTGTTCAATTAAAGAACATGCTCATTTAAAGTTGCACAGTGCTCCCTTATAACGTTGTTTGGCAGCCGCCTGCTTTGTCCATTGCTTGCAGAAAGAGCAGCCCGTTGGAGCTGGCTGGTGGGGGCTTGGAGCCAGGGTGGACCGGCCGCCCCCACTATCCCCTAAGTTCCCTGTTCGGCAGCCGCCCAGCAGACTATCAATTGCCAGGCAATTCAGCTGTCCCTCCCCACACTGCTGTGTGCTGCTGTGCAAGGGGGGAAGGGGTGGAAGAGGGGTGCTAATGTCAAGGTGTCCCCCTCCCCCCACTTCTGTACCTTATCTCCATAGAGGCTGGGGGACACACGACAGAGCTCAGGACATAGGGAGCTTGCTAGCAGCAGCTGCTGTCTCAACTTGCTGATCTACAGTAACTCCTCACTTAGTCATCCCGGTTAACGTTGTTTCGTTCTTACGTTGCTGATCAATTAGGGAACAAGCTTGTTTAGTTGTGAAATGCTCCCTTCTAAGGTATCAATGGCACTTCAGCTGACCCTTCCTCCACTGCCATGTGCTGCTCCCCGAGACTCCTGCCTGCTTGCTGTGGGGTTGGGGGGGGGAAGAGGGGGGCTAATGTCCCCCTGTACCTTGCTTACTCCATCTTCCATAGAGCAGGGGGGACACACGAGGGAGGGAGCTGCTGCCTTAGGAAGAAGCTGCACCTGCCGGGCTTGCTGATCTAATTAACAAGGCAGTGTACTTCTGACTCCACTCTTGATACCTAATTGGAAATGCGCATCTCTATCTCTGAAACACATCTTTCCTGCTGGCTTGTAGAGTGTGAGAGTCAACCCTTGAGGGCTCAGTGAAGGCATTCCCTGGGAAATTCTCACCCTCTGACTCCTCCACCTCAACCAAGCTTCACTATCATCATCGCTGTGTACCAATATTCAATTGTTTGTTTAAAACTTAGTGTGTGTGTCTGTGTATATAACATAGTCTTTTGTCTGGTGAAAAAAATTTCCCTGGAACCTAACCCCCTTATTTACATTAATTCTTATGGGGAAATTGGATTCGTTTAAAACATCGTTTCGCTTAAAGTCAAATTTTTCAGGAACATAACTACAACGTTAAGTGAGGAGTTACTGTACTTAAAAAGGCTACTTAGAGTGGGGTCAGCATACTTAAAGGGACAATGTGTGTCTCTCTCATATGCACACGGTGTGTGTCTGTCTCTCTCTGCCATGCTGTCTCCCCTCCCTCCATTTGGGGTGCCCTGTAGAGTGTGAGGCTACATTGACAACAATTCGTTAGCCCTTGAGGGCTCAGCCGAGTGCTAGTTCATCATTTAGCAGTAAGGCATTCCCTGGGAAATACCCCACCCCCTTCCACCCTCTGATTACACCACCTCAACCAAGCTTCACAATCATCATTGCTGTGTACAGTATTGTTTGTTTAAAACTTAGTGTGTGTGTGTGTGTGTGTGTGTGTGTGTGTGTGTGTATATATATATATAAAAAAAATAATAAATCTTTGTATGATGAAAAAAATTTCCCTGGAACCTAACACCTCCCCCCCCATTTACATTAATTCTTATGGGGAAATTGAATGAATATAGTTTTGCTTAAAGTAGCATTTTTCAGGAACATAACTACAACGTTAAGCGAGGAGTTACTGTAGTCTATTTACACTGTTAACAGAGCTTTTGGCCTTCTCACCAAGACATAAGGGAAACAGAGGTCACACTACTCTGAGTCCTCTATGTCAGTGGTCTCCAAAGTGGGGTGCGTGCAAGACGATCTCTGGGGGTGCGTGGCAGGAGGAGCGCCGCCAGCACACCGGCAGCAGCTCTTCCCTTTTTTCCCCTTCGGTGGCACGCCTGCGGCAGCTCTTCCACTTTTTTTTCCTTTGGCAGCACAATTTTTTTTCCTGAGGGTGCGCGATCAAAAAAGTTTGGAGACCACTGCTCTGTGACTAGTTCCAGCTAACCCTGTTCCCCTCTCCCTTCCTCCCTGTGCCTCTGTTATCAGCCCTGGGCTGATGGGGGCCAATTGAGTTCCCACCCAGCCCATCAGCCTGACTAGATCATTACCCTCAATCAGCTTCTCCTGAGGCACTACTTATCGTCTAAGTCAGTGGTCTCCAAACCTTTTTTGCTGGCGGTGCTCCTCCTGCCACCGAAAAATCAAAGGTAGAAGAGCTGCCGCTGGCGTGCCGGCGGCGCTTCTCCTGCTGCGCACCCCACTTTGGAGACCACTGGTTTAAGTGATCAGAATGCAGGCTCACCTACTCACTCCCTGCACTCTGCCATAAGGACATACATTTCTGGGGGAAGAGCTGGAACTAGGGGTGTGTTAGGGTCACCCTGGAACATAACCAAGGCTGGTAAGAGCCAAGGTCTGGCCGGCTGGAGCAAACAAAGACATAGCTAGGAGTGACATACTGCTGTGAGTAGTCCAGATTGGAGGCTACAGCAGCAAGGCATTGTAAAGCGCACCCCAGGTTACAGGGCAGGGATGACACAGCTACTCATTAGTCTGGACTATACCCTGGTATGTCACACCAATAGAGCCTTTGTGCTTGTGAGGTCATGGGTTGTCTTGAGCTGTTCCAACACCCATACAGAGGTCACTAGCCGAAAGCTTGTATGCTAAGTATTGCACCTCCTATGAGCAAGATTTTTTTTCAAGCGTAGATGACTAAAATTTGAGACACACATCCTTTTTAGGTATGGATCAGGAACTGGTTAAAAGACAGAAAACAAAGGGTAGAAATAAATGGTCAGTTTTCAGAATGTTTGATAGCTGATGCTTTAGGCCTATCCTGGTTTCATGCACAACTCCACGTTACAGGTCCATTGTGCAAACTGAGTGGCACTATGAGGTGCAGTCATTTTGTTTGGCCTCATGTGGAGTACTGTGTCCAGTTTTGGGCCCCACACTACAAGAAGGATGTGGAAAAATTGGAAAGAGTCTAGCGGAGGGCAACAAAAATGATTAGGGGGCTGGAGCACATGACTTCTGAGGAGAGACTGAGGGAACTGGGATTGTTTAGTCTGCAGAAGGGAAGAATGAGGGGGGATTTGATAGCTACTTTCAAGTACCTAAAAGGGGGTTCCAAAGAGGATGGATCTAGACCAGGGGTTCTCAAACTGGTGGTCGGGCCCCCTAAGGGGGTCACAAGGTTATTACATGGAGGGTCACGAGCTGTCAGCCACCACCCCAAACCCCACTTTGCCTCCAGCATTTATAATAGTGTTTTCAATTTATAAGAGGGAGGGGTCTCACTCAGAGGCTTGCTATGTGAAAGGGGTCACCAGTACAAAAGTTTGAAAACCACTGATCTAGATGGTTCTCAGTGCTAGCAGATGACAGAACAAGGAGTAATGGTCTCAAGTTGCAGTGGGGGAGGTTTAGGTTGGATATTAGGAAAAACTTTTTCACTAGGAGGGTGGTGAAGCACTGGAATGGGTTACCTAGGGAGGTGGTGGAATCTCCTTCCTTAGAGGTTTTCAAGGTCAGGCTGATTTAGTTGGTGATTGGTCCTGCTTTGAGCAGGGGGTTGGACTAGATGATCTCCTGAGGTCTCTTCCAACCCTAATCTTCTATAATTCTAAATCCCTCCCACATTACCATGTTTAAAGGTGAGGTTAATCTCCTTTATTTGACACTTAGGTTTGTACTCAAACTTTCTAAAACTGAAACTAGCCTAAAGGGTAACAAACTAAAAAGATCACAGGAGTTTACAGAACTAAGAGGCTGCATATTGGGTATTGCAATTCCCAACAAAGTGCAAGAATACCTTGTGTATGAAAACCAATCACCTGTTACACAGCTGCCTAAAAGGCTACAAAATTGAGCACTGAGCAGTCACACCAGGGAACGCAGGGGAAAGAAGAAGAATCCACGCAGCACCCAACAACAAATTACAACATAATGGCCATACTGGGTCAGACCAGTGGTCCATCTATCCTGTCTTCCAAAGTGGCCAATACCAGATGCTTCAGAGGGAATGAACAGAACAGGAAATCATCGAGTGATCCACCTCCAGCCATCTGGTACAGAAATGGATTTAAATTATGTTGCATATCTCAGTTTTTAGTTTTGCAATTTCATATTTGAGTTCCTTCAGAACTTTTGGGTGAATACCATCTGGTCCTGGTGACATCTTATTGTTAAGTTTATCAATTTGTTCCAAAAACGCCTTTATTGACACCTCAATCTGGGACAGTTCCTCAGATTTCTCACCTAAAAAGAATGGCTCAGGTGTTGGAATGTCCCTCACATCCTCTACAGTGGAATGCAAAGAATTCATTTAGCTTCTCCAGTGGCCCCATTGATTGTTTGGCAGGTTTCCTGCTTCTGAAGAGTTAAAAATAATTTTGTTGTTAGTTTTTGAGTCTTTTGCTGGTTGCTCTTTGAATTCTTTTTTGCCTGGCCCAATTATCCTTTTACACTTGACTAGCCAGAGTTTACGCTCCTTTCTATTACCAATAGGATTTGACCTCCAATTTTTAAAGAATGACTTTTTGCCTCTAACCACTTTTTATTTTGTTGTTTAGCCATGGTGGCACTTTTTTAGACTTCTATTTTTTTTAATTTAGAGTATACATTTAATTTGAACCTCTATTATGGTGTTTTTAAAAAGTTTCCATGCAGGATGCAGGCATTTCATTTTTGTGCTGTATCTTTTAATTTCTGCTTAACTAGCTTTTCATTTTTGTGAAGTTCCCCATTCTGAAGTTAAATGCTACCGTGATTGGCTTCTTAATAATATTATGGTCGCTATTACCAAGCTCTTAGACCAGATCCTGTGCTCTGCTTAGGACTAAATCAAGAATTGCCTCTCCTCGTCTGGGTTCCAGGACTAGTTGCTCCAAGAAGCATTCATTGGTGGTGTCAAGAAACTTTACCTCTCCAACAAGGAGTCTGGTACAATATTTGCTGTCACACAGTGAAAACAAACAAACTTCCTTTTCTGAAATGATGCATTTATTTACAGAGACTATCAAGGGTTAGGTTATTCAGCATCGTTTACCCCTCCAATTAGGTTTCCACTTATACCACAGAAAGAAAGAACTGGGACTTGAACTCATGCTTCCTGCATAATCCTACAGAACAAGACCAAGAATCAAACCCAGGCCTCAGGAGCTGTGAATAGAAACCAGGACACCTGCAAAGTAAGTCTGGGAGCTGAACCCACTGCTCTCATGTGGGGCAAGTATTTAAGTTTGAGGATCTGATTCCTGCCTTCAGTGGAATCTCCTGTGTCCCAATGTATAGATTCCCCATTCACCCTCTATGACCAAAGAGGGAAGAGAATGCTGCACTACACTGCAGTCCCTGTGTGCAGTGAGGCTGCAGCCCCCTCTGGGGCCTGGGTACCTCTCGTCTTTAATATGTCTTCACGGTAGCCTTTCAGAAGCTGATTGAGTAAGGTCTTTTCATTGTCCCTGTGTAGAACTATGAGTGGTGGGAAAGGATTCCCCTTGTATTCGATCACAGCCATCTTGGCCCGATCCAGGTTCTCTCGATTGGGGATCTGAAGCAGGCGTGTATAGTTTCCAGAATGAGACTGGAAACGTGGAGCCAACAGTTTAAACAGCTTGTGGATGAGATCTTTCTCCTAGAACCGGAGAGAACGTGCCCACGTTAGAGCCTCGGGCCACAGTATCCAACCCCCGGGAGACCGTGCGTGTTTCATCATGAGCCATTCCCATAGTCTCATCGCCGCGCTTACACTCTTCCAGCTCCGGGCACTGTGTGTCAACGGGCACCGCACACCACGGCCGGGTCTGCAAACCCTTCCCTAGGCAGCTGCCTGCCCGCCCCGCAGCAGCCTGTCAGCTGCTCTCCGTCCCCGGGACAAGTCCCGACTCCCGCAGGGCACCCGGCCCCTTGCAGCCGCGCCCCCGCGGGCTCCGCGCCGTTCCCCGCTCGGCGCCGCCGGGCTACTCACCGTCAGCCAGAAGTCCGCCATGCGCATGGCCGCCTCGTCCGCGTCTCCCCGCTTGGCGCAGTCGATCAGCTGGGGACAAGCAGGGATCGTCAGGCTGGGGCTAGGCCGCCGCCGGGACCGGCCCGCCCGGCCACGGGGCTCCTGAGGCGCGCGCCGGAGCCTCGGCCCCGGCCAGATCCGCCGGCCTAGCGCCGGCCCCGCCCCCACCTTACCCGCTCCGCGTAGAACCGCATCTCATCCGCGCGCGCCCAGTGCGTCTCGATGCGCTCGTGCCGCACCAGCGCCGTCACCAGGTTCCGCAGCATATCGAGGCGCGAGCGCGGCCCGAGCCCGAGCCGCCGGTGCACGCGGCCATGGGAGATCGCGGCAACCAGCGACAGTCGCATCACGACCCCGACTCCGACCCGAGCAGCGGCTGAGGAACCGGAAGGAAGGAAGCCGCTCGAGAGGTGCGATTGGGGCGTTTCTGAGGCCAGGGGCGGGGCTGGAGGGAGGGAGGAACAGCAACCCTCCCCTTTTGCTGCTGGTTGCAGTTTGCGCCTTGCAAACGTGCTGCTGCTCGGGCCTTGCTCCTGCCTGTCCAGGGGTTGCGAATGAGGAGGGATGGAGCTTTGTGGTTGAAAACGCTCCCAGTTTGCTTCCTCCTTGCTAATGTGCAAAACTGATTCATTTGATGATTGAGGTGTGCTGTTCATTTTGTGTGTGAGTACGTGAAAAGGGAGGTGAGGCTTGGGGGTACGGAGCACGGACATGAGCCCAAGGTGACAGCAGAGTGTCCCATTTGATTTTTTTTCATTGCCTTCCTCCTGGCTTATTTGCAATGTCTTCGCTGCCCATCCACCGGTCACCAGACCAGGGGCTGCGAATTAGGAGGGATGGGGTTTTGTGGTTGAAAACACTCACAATTTCCTTCCTCCTTGCTGCTTGTATAATTTGCATTATACACATGGACACAAATACACAGAATTATTTTTTCAAATTAAAAAAACTTTATTATAATCTGGTATATAAATAAAAAGAGTTTTCTTTTTGTTCCAAGATGTTTTGAACAACAAGCATTTAAACATAATGTTATTTTTTGGTAAAGGAGTGGACTATGCACCTTTCTTGAACTTGTATTCTTTCTTCTCATCGGTCAGGTTTTCTTGATTGGTTCCTTCTGGAATGCAGGGCATATGTGCCCACCTCTTGTAGGGTGACCAGATGTGCCGATTTTATAGGAACAGTCCCGATTTTGGGGTCTTTTTCTTATATAGGCTCCTATTACCCCCCACCCCCGTCCCGATTTTTCACATTTGCTGTCTGAGAATCACACTGGACCTTTGATAAGTAACAATTGAGAAAATGAAATCACAGAAGTTATAATGTTACACATACTTTCCATTCGTTCATGCTGTTCCTTCCATATGTCAGCATTACCTAAGATATGCCTATCAGCATGATGAAAATGTTTACTGATGTGGAATTTTGACAAGAATCCTGATCCTTAGGCAGTTTATGGCATTTGTTTCTGATACAATTCTATGTTTCTTATCATCGTGCAATCCTCACTTTCCTTTTCACAATTGACAAGGTTGCAGTATATGCAGTAGTCCTCCACGCTTTCTGAAAAATCAATATAGCGCGATGAAATGCTGATTACGTTACGACCAACACTCAAAATGCAAATCTTGATTTATTAATTATTGTCAATATTTTAATCCAGTCACTGGTTTGAACATATTTTCTTCCTTTTTTGTGAGTCATATTTTCTCAATTTTTTACTTTTTTAGCCATTTCATTTAACTGGTCTGTCAATAGCAACCATTCACCCCATTCAAATTTTTGGGTACTTAAATATGTTATTGAGGCATAGTCACCATTACAGAACCAAACCTGTGCAATATCCCACTTTAGGGGTATTAAGATAACTGTCTGCTACGTGACATAATTTCACTCTTCCTGTTATCTTCACATATGCCTAATGAGTCCATAGCACATGGGAGAAAGTTATTACCTGACTCCTTCATTAGAACAATTGCTATTTGTCTTCTAATCGCAGTATTAGCCTCTTGTGTTATTTCTACCATACTGATGTCTTTCTGCTGCAAATACATTTCTGCAAACTAACAACACTTCTTTTTAGAAAAACCATCATAATTACCAGAGGTGAAAGTGGGCCGGTCCAGCATACCAGTAAAAACCGGCCACCAGTACCGGCCCGTACACAGCTGATGTTACAGTCCTGCTGTGGCAGTGCTTTATGCTTTAATGTCGCTGCCCCCTTTACCTCCCCTCCCCCGCATCAGCAGCCCCGCCATAGGGTCCGGCAGCGCTGCTGAATGCTACCAGGAAGGCCTCCAACAGCGTGCGAGCAAAAGGGACAGCTGCCCTGGGTTCTGGCGATTTACAAGGGCCTGGTGCTCCTGGCCATTGCTGCAGCAGCTGTCAGGAAGGGCTGGCTGGGGAAATCTGCCCCCCCACCCCAGCCCCACACCTTCCGCCCGAGACCCCACTCCTTCTGGGAGCCTCGAGCCCACCCCACACACCTTGGCAAGGACACCAGTGCAGTGCACACCAGTAATCTCCGGTATTTACTTTCACCCTGGATAATTACACATAAATAACAAATGATAATGGCAATTTGGTATTCAATACCTTTAAGATGAGTGGTCCGCAGTTGTGGCCATCACTTTGTCTGGTATGCTGAACAATTTTACTCTTCCAGTCAGATGAGGTTTTGCTAGTTAATCATTTTATGAAGTATCTGAAATTTTTAGAGAGAACATTAGCGGACTGCATAAATAAACTTTTATTTCATTTTTTCCCCCTCCGGTTTCCGGACATAGATACAAATCCATTCTATCCCTATTTAATTAATTATTGCAATGGCTTATTGCTCATATATATACA
>JAVFKX010000240.1:0-69371 GCA_033296515.1 Macrochelys suwanniensis | reverse complement strand
ATGAAGAGCTTTTAGGCTTATTTTTACCAGCTTAGGTTAAAACCCCCAAGGTACAAAATTCCCTGCACCCTGAGAAATGCTTTTTTTACTGCCACCATCAAGTGTTTTAAACAGGAATTTAGGAAAGGAGACCACTTGAAGTTCCCTCCCCCCCCCCCAAATACCCTCTCAAGCCCGTACCCCCCTTTCCTGGGAAGCTTGAGAATAATCTTCTAACCAATTGGTTAGACAGTGATCTAAAAAAACCCACCCCCGGGGTTTTAACACCATAGAAAACAGTCAGCTTTTTAAAAGAAGGATTTTATTAAAACAAAGAAGGTAAAATCATCTCTGTAAAATTAGGATGGTAACTATTTTACAGGGTACTCAATTTTTAAACTTAGAGGGATTCCCCCTCTGGACAAACCCTTAAAGTTACAGAAAAAAAAAAGGAATAACCCCTCCCTTTTACACAGGGAACGTACCAAGCAAAAATAAACAGAAATTTACTTGCTATGCTATTTAAACTTACTTTAGAAAAGTGAGGATTTGATGAAAAGATGACTGGTTTCTTCTGACTTTAAGATCACTCTGAGTTTGACAAAGACCCACACACAAAGCTTTCCCCCTCCCAAGATTTGAAAGTATTTTGTCCCCTTATTGGTCAGATGCCGGCCAGGTCAGGTGTCGGTTTGGTTACCTGCATTTTTAACCCTTTACTGGTAAGAGGATTTTATTTGCATTAGACCCTCTCCCCCTTCCCTTTATATTTATGACAGATTGCAAATAGCTTGATCCCATCCTGGGGTGTATATACACCCCTCAAATCCAGAGCAATGATGTCATGGTTCCAGAGCACGCTGTGCTTTAGACCCCCTCTTGGATGCACCCCTTTGGGGATAGACCTCGCTACCATCACCCCATTCTGGGCAAAGCCGTGCAGTTCTACCAACCGGGGACAGGGTCCCCCCCCTCCCCCCCCCGACACTCCTCCCATTTCTCAACCAGTTAACACAACAGTCCCGACCAGGCTTGGATTCACTTTGGGGATCTGTGACCAGTGAGCTGATCAGAGCAGCTCAGAAACAAAGCGCTCGTTCTTCATTCATCCAAAGGTCCAAGGCAAGCGGAGAAAGGAGGTAAAACCGTTTAAGGTCTAGACGCAAATTCCCCCATAATCTTCCCTTGCAAGCGTCAGTGCGTTTCATCCAGCCCATGGGCGGCGGGTATCGAAGCCCCAAACAGCCTTGTGTGGTCCTGCCCACGCTGGGGTTAATGGGGGACAGCCTGAGCTCCAGGATGGGGGTGCTCGGGGGGGGAGGGGCTGGCAGCTGCGCATGGGGGCACTCTGGGCTCCGGCGGGACAGGCAGGGCCTTGGGAAGAAGGGGCAGACCGGGTCAGGGGCTAGCCTCCCCGAGCCCAGGGTTCACCCGCTGCCCACGATCTAGCCCAGTTACCTCCATCTCTGAGTGGGCCCAAGCAGACTGCCCTGCTGCCGCGTCTGTCTGTCTGTCTCGCTCAGCTTTCACTGCCGACCCCCTCCCCTTTTCTAGGCCTGAGATTCTGCAACACTTTCGCATCCTTGACAAGAGTGAATTCTCCTCCTCTGGATGGAGACGGGTAGGTAGCCGCCAGGTAGGCAGCAGTCAGGTAGGACTGCCCAGCATTACCTTAACCCTTTTGGAGCCTTTTATCCCAGGTGTTTTGTCTTTGCATCGTTTCATTTCCTTGGGGTAGGAATTTTTTGTCAAGGTCCAAATTTCTTGGTCAAGGGCCAAACGCCAGAGAAAATTTAAAAAAAACACAAGTAAATAAAAAGATTTTGGGTCCGTTCAAAAGCGCCTGGTGGTCCGGATTTGGCCTGCCGCCCACCTATTGACTACCCCGCCTCTGGGTGTCCCCCCTTCGATTTGGCTCGCTGCATTCAGGCAGGACAATATTTATAAAAAAACCTTCACACAACTCCTTTACTGTCCACAGCTGCCAAAACAGCAGACAGTGAGCGCTCTGGGCCACGCAGCACTATTTGACCAGGTTAGCGACTTCTGGCAGCCCTGACTCTAGGCCAGAAAACAGACCAGGCAGGCAAGCTGACGAGTGCTCTGTGGGACAGGAGTAGAGGATATTTGCATCATTGGGGTGATTATACCAGTGCTCGGCATCTGCACTGGCCCTGTGCCTATGGAGAGTGATACCGTGGAAGGACCCGTGGTTACCTGTGCTGGAAGTAAGTCAGCTCCAAAGAGTGGTTACAGCACACTTGTCATGGGGGAGCCGGTGCGTGTGGGCAGGAGGCACATCACATGCATGCCACGTGGTTGGCACAGTAAATTCCCTCCAATATAAGCCAGGCCTGGAGAGCACAGGGACCTAATATGCCACCGCATTTACTCCAGAGTCACTCCACTGAAGTCAGCATGGTGACACCAGCCTGGAGCAGGTGATGGGATGTTAGATGGGGTGGGGATCTGAGTTACTACAGAGAACTTTTTCCTGGGTGTCTGGCTGGTGAGTCTTGCCCACATGCTCAGGGTTCAGCTGATCGCCATATTTGGGGCCGGGAAGGAATTTTCCTCCAGGGCAGATTGGCAGAGGCCCTGGGGTTTTTTCGCCTTCCTCTGCAGCGTGGGGCATGGGTCAGTCGCTGGAGGATTCTCTGCACCTTGAAGTCTTTAAACCATGATCTGAGGACTTCACTAGCTCTTTGCAACAGCTTGCAGAGAGCCAGAGCTCTTGAGTCGTCCCTTCCCCCACTCCCTCTCTGATGTCTGAAGTGATCTTTTAATCTTGCATCTAGCTTCACTCTGTAACTGCGCCGGAGCCTTTTAACGAAGGCGGGGAGCCCTGGAGAAGGGCTGAACCGAGGCTCTGTTCTGAGAAGCAGCCACGAACAGAGCTGCGGCTGTCTCAGAAATAATCCAACGCCCCCGAGAATTATTGTTTCCCTTAAAGCCCCAGCTCCTGGAGTCACGTGGATCTGGGAGGATTTCAGCCTTCGTTCTTAAAGAAAAAGGAAGTTTCTAGCCCTTGTGGCTGTGGAGAAAGCTTCAAAAATGTGAACCCCCGAGTGCCCTGAAGGCTCAAAAAGCAGAAGACAAATAAAAAGAGCATCAAATCTATTATTTTTACATAATCGTATGATTTTAAAGCCAATCTTATGATTTCTGGTGTGCCAGACTCATGATTTTTGAAGATTTGGGGCTGGCAATGCTGACCTCAGCTCAGCTGAATCAGGCTGGGACCCTCCAGGAATAGTTCAGGCCCCGGGGCTCTCACCTCACGCTTTTCATCAGTAGATCTCAACGTGCTTCAGCCTTCAAAGGTCTCTCTCCTCAACAGCCCTGGGAGGCAGGGCAGGGCTGTTAACCCCATTGTACAGATGGGGAACTGAGGCAGAGAGGGATGAAGTCACTTGCCCAAGATCACAGGGAGCCTGTGGCAGAACTGGGGGTGAAACTAGGGCTCCCCGTTCCTAGTTAAGTCCCCTTGAGCAGTATTTTTCAAAGGACGGGTTGCAACCCAGTCCTGGGTCGCAGAATGTCAGGCACTGGGTGGCTTTGCTGATTCAACTTATAACGATCGTTGCCACGCAGCAGGGACCTGGAGAGGAGAGAGGTAGGGGTGGGCGGGAACTGGGGAGGGGAAGAAGTTGGGGCCTACAGGCCTGCTGTGGGCCTCTCCCCCGGCTCTGGAGCTCCCTGCTGCCGGCGGGGAGAGAGGGACCCTTCCCCCGGAGCTAGCTGCTGCCTGCCAGCAGGGAGAGAGGGGGCTGCAGGGAGTCCTCTGGCCCCAGCCCTGGGCAGCCCGGCTGCAACCCAAACTCCTCATCCCTGGCCCCACCCCAGAACTTGCACCCCCAGCCAGAGCCCTCACCCTCCCACAGCCCAACCCAATGGCCCAGACCTGAGCCCGCTCCTGAACCCAAAACCCCTCATCCCCGGCTCCACCTCACAGCCCTCACCCCTGCATCCCAACCCTCTGCCCCAGCCCTGAGCCCCCTCATCCCCAGCTCCACCCCACAGCCCTCACCCCCAGACAGAGCCCTCAGCCCTACCCTGGGTCACCTCCCACACTCCTTACCATAGGCTTACCAAGCCTAGTGTTCGTTATGTAGTGTGGGTTAAGCTGGACTGTATTGCAATATTAGGATTGTATGAAAACTCCAGTCAAAAGATATAATGATGTTGGGTCAGAGGCATCACCAATGTTCTTCAACTGGGTCACGAGGAAAAACGTTTGAAAACCACGGCCGTAGGGTACGTCCCCATTGCATTGGAACCCAGGTCCGCGGGGCACGTGTGGGGACTCGGTGTTTCCAAGCCCATGCTTGAGCGTCCACACTGCCTTGTAAGCCTGAGTTTACCATCGCTGGACCTGGGTCGCACAGCTGCGCAGATGTGGCTACCCTGCCCCGCGCCGACCTGCTGACTCGGGTCTGCGGCTTGAACCGCATCCACACTGCAAAATGACAGGGCTTTGGGCCGAGCCTACGTGGGACTTGGACTCAGACACCTCTCCCTATGGGTCCTAGGACCCAGGTCCTGAGTGCTTGCTGACCTGAGCCAAACCGGGGGAGGGAGGGAGGGAGGTGTGTGTGTGTCTGTGTCTGTCTCAAACATGAGTCTGAGGCCAGGTTTACAATGCAGTGTAGACACACCCTTAACAACAAAGCCAGTCTTCCTCAAAGGCCTTTGCTATTTCCTGCTTCAGTGAACTATTCCTGCCAGTAAACTTGCTCAGCAGAATACTAGTGCGAGCTGGCCATGGAAAGCCAAAGCAAGTTACGTAAATCACGTGAGTATTTATGGAAACCTAGTTAATTATGAGTAAGATTGAGTGGCTCCTAGAAGCCCCTGTCGTGGATTGAGACCCCGTTACGCTATGCGCTGTACAAAACCCAGGACATCGCAACATGACAGCCGGCAATATTCCCCCCCTTAAATGTTCTGTTTAAGCTTCAGAGAAAGCGTCACACAAAGGAGAGCAACAGACGCGTCAGACTGCTTTGCTGGGCCGTTTGAACCAGCGCACGTTTGATCTGACTTCCAGCGACTATCAGACACTACAGCGCGAGCCTGCGGAGCGGCTTTCGTGCTAGCGCTATCCCCCAAATGCTCTAGAGATGTAGGTTTTAACAAAAGAACCGAACACACAGAAAGAGGGCGAGACAGACCAAGGAAAAGTCAGGCCCCCAGGGAGGAGAGCGCTGGAGGCAGTTACTGTTGGGAAGGAGCTGGAGAGCCGAGGAGGCAGAGAAAGACAGAGGAAGATCATTCCAGGCGGCAGGAACTGCAGAGGAGAAGGCTCTTGCACCAAAGCGCTGTGGTGAAATTGCTAGGCGGGAGGGCGGGGCGGTCAGAGGGAGCGCGCAGCAGAGACTCACCCAGCTTAGCTTCGGGCCTGTCCACCGCCTCATTGTTCACCCCGTTGGGCTCTCCACTAACGTCCCGTGTCACACGATACCCCTTGGGGGGCTCTGGTTTATTAACAGAAGAACTCTCCCCAGCTCTCCTCCTCCGGTCCCTGTGGGTCCTTATACACACTGGTCACCGTGTCTCTGAGGACCAGCCACACGACCGATATCTGGCCAGCTCACACCCTTGGGGCGGCGTTCTTAGCCCTGGCCCAGCTGTGGCTTCCCTCCCCCCAGGCTGGCTTCTCTCCCTGCAGGCCTCCCCCGGGCCTCTCCCTGTTCAGAGCAGCTCACCCAGCCCTTCTGCTCCTGGGAGTCTCCCCCTGAGCCCAGCAGGCCTGGCTCTGAGTCACATGCTGCCCTCACCCCCCAAGGCTCATTCCCTTCACCTGGGGAAGCAGGGCTACACCTGACGCAGGTGAGGCTGAGCCCCCAACCCTCTTAAAGGGCCAGCTCCCCCATCACAGAGAGGAACCCATAGAGCGTCTCACTGAGAGGCTTGCTCAGCAAGCCCAGTGTAAAGGGAGCAGCAACCAGAGTGGCAAATCCTGGATCATCCTCCCAAGCCTGGGTAAGTGCTTCCTTCGGCTAATTCCCGCCTTGCTGGGACAAGGAGGAAAAGAGGCGACAGCTGCTGGGGGAGACGCTGGCTGTCCCAGCGGAATTTGCACCGGTGGCAGGACCCGGGAGCCATGAAATCTGGGCTCCACGCCCGGCTCTGGGGCCCCAGGCCGCTCACACGGCACCTCTCCCTCGTGAGTCGCCCCGTCGGGAAATATCCCCACCTTGGTCAAGCCCTGTGAGCGGTGGTCTCCCCAGGAATTGAAATTGCGGGGGTGGTGGTGGTGTTCGAATTTACTGAGGGGGGTGTTACTAAATTGGCATGTAACTAGTTCACAAAACTGGGGGGGGGGGTTGGGGAAATTCACGGGGGGGGGGGTAGGGAAATCACTGCCTGTGAGCGCCTAGGATGAGCAAATTCTGTCTCACGGCCCCGGGCTGCTCCTTAGCAGCGAGGGGGACGAGCCCCTCGGCCAGCCCCGAAGAGCTCCGGCTGGCCGGGACTGTGTCAGCCTGGGCCATTTTCCAACGTGAACGCCTCTCGCGTTGCAGGAGCTCAGCCTGGGGTGCAAAGCGCAGCAATTCCCTCCTCACAGCCCCGAGTGGCCGCTTTGCGCCCCGTGAGCTCCTGGGCCTCTTGCGCGATTCATTCCCTCCAGCTCTTTAACCTGCCCGCTGAAAATAGCAACCTGGGACGCGCCACTCCTGTCTTGTTGCTGCCACCGTGTGGCCGCATCCCAGAACTGCAGGTGAAGAAAGTCCCCGCCCCCCGGGGAACTCCAGCGGGTTTGGCCCCACAGCTGTGACTTTGGTAACGTTGGACAGCGGGGATGGAGGGTTTGGGGCAGGCGCCGAGGTGGCAGACGGAGCCGCTGCCGAGCCGGAAGAGGGTTGATTCAGGCCTGTAAAAGCCCAGCCAGACTGAACAGCTTCTGCTGGCGTTAAAAGGCTGATTCTGGCTGGTCTCCCCGCAGGAAAGAAAAGTCTGGGGCCAGATCCTCAGCCGCGGCCAGCCACCCCTCTTATTCCCAGCTCCCGGCTCCATGCTCAGCCGGGAGGCATCCTCCCGCCGCCCCCCAAATCCTGGCACCCTAGGCAACCGCCTAGGGTCGCCTAGTGGGCGTGCCGGCCCCGCCTGCCCCTTTTCAGCAGTATCGCCCAAGTTTGTGCTCCTTGCTCCATCCACGGCTAAGCAAAGCGAGACCGGAGCTTAGCAGCCCTGGGACAGGAGGCCCAGAGAACCCAGCCTGCTCCTGTCAGCTTTGCTGGCAAGTCGGTAGCTTGGATGCCTCCCTGGGCGTCAGTTCTAAACCCATTCACCCAGGACAGAAGCCTTTCAGATAAACTGCAAGCCCACGCTCTCTGCCTTTAAAGAGCGGCCCAGGGCAGGCCCTGCCCCATGTGGCTGGGGTTCTCCCCCACAGTGTTGCACGGCAGCTGCCTGGGGCGAGGCGATTGCTCCACTAGGCCCCATCGCTTTAAGAGCGTGTTCCCCCGGGTGCAACATGAGAAGGGGGGCTCTGCCACTCCTTTAGTGCTTTGAGATCCCCCCAGGACAGAATTGCAGCTGGGCTCTCCAGCCACCAGCGTTTTGCAGGGTGAGCCAGTCTCACACTGTTCAGACCCATTTAAACGGCTTCCCCAGCACCTGGCCCCTAGCCCCTTCTGTGCCAGCACCACGCAAGCGGAAGCAAATCACATCAGCCGCACAGCTTGGCCTTTGGCCACAGGGAGATTAGCCCCGCAGCTCCCTCAGCCTGGGGCCCTGCCCTCCTTGGAAAGCGCCCAGCCCAGCATGGAGACAAGCCCGGCCTTGCCAGGCTGCCACAGGAGGGACGCCATTTGCATTAAAAAACTAGAACGATACATTCACGTGGCAGGCATTAAAACTGGCTAAATGATAGGCCTCAAAATGGAACTGGAGAATTGTCTTCCAGCGGGTTGGTTCACTGTGGGGCCCCGCTGGGATCAGGTCTCGGCCCTACAGCTATTTACCATATTTTATTAACAACCTGGAAGAAAAATTAAAATCATCCCTGATACGGTCTGCAGCGGACAGGCCAGCGGGGGGAGCGGTGAATGACGAAGAGGGCAGGTAACTGCCGATCACAGTGATCCCTTCTGGCCTCGAATTCCGTGAAGCAAACAGAGGCGCCCTGGCGCAGACTAGCGTAAGGGCGTGAAAGTGCCTCACACGTTCACTGATCAAGAGAGAACCGCGGTTCCCATAAACCCTGAGGGCAGAGTGGCTTGATCGGATTGACAGTGAAGCGCCCATCAAGGCAGGAGTGGGGGCCTTCTCTCGCACGCTGGAGAAGCTCGTCGGTTGGGGAGGAAGTGGCATCTATTGGGTCAAAGCGCAGGGCAGCGAGCATTACCTGACGAGGCGCTAACACGGTCAGACCCAGATTGCAAACTTGAGGGAGGAACCATCTTTGTTCCGGGTCTGTACCGCGCTGAGCACAATGAAGTCCTGATCCATCACTGAGGCTCCCAGTTACTGCAATACACAACCAACCTCAAAACACACAGGGCCCACGGCTACCTTCCTGCCACGCCCAGAGTCCTGAGTCCCATGCCCCACCCTCACCTCTAGTGCGCACTACTGCTCCACCCCGGGGCGGGGCGTTGGTTTGGATAGGAACCATTCGCTCAGACCAGCTAGGAAAGGGGCTGCAGAAGGCTGAGTTTGTGGCTGAAGGAACTGGAACCAGGCCTGGCTCTCAGTTGCATGAACACAGATTGCACGGGAGAGTCAAAGGAGCCCTGGTAGCCAGACAGTGCCATGATGGGCACCCTAAACATACCCAAAGAAAATAGTTAGATGTATTATACTGTGCTACAATTTTCAAATTCATACTTGAAAAGCAGCTGCCCAGGGTAGTAAAACAAAGCCAACTGCTCTGGGTTAGTCTCCGAGTATTTCACACAGCCCAAGAGTCACAGAAAAACATTCCAAATGTTAAACCAAGACATCTCTCCTCTTCAGTGATGAACCACACTAGGGGTTATCAAAACTCGATTTATTCCAAATGTTAAAAGTTTACAGTTTCCTGCCTCTCTTCCCCACTCACCCTGCAAAATATTTTTAATTTTTTTCTTTAAAAAAAAAAATAATCAAAACTATGATATGAGCCATTGTACAATTTCCCTGTTCCCTCCCTGATATTGCTATAACTTAACATATAAAACAGTTCTTTGCAGAACCGCGGTTCTTATTCAAGGTGTTTGGAATGCAGCTGCAGAAGACAGAGTGAGAGAAGTGTAGATGGGATGGCTAATTAGACACACACAATCATCCAGGGTACTAAATCAGGCTGGCTACTTTGAGTGATTTAATGCATAGTTGGAATTGGCTTCTCTTCCTCCTCTTCAAGGCCTATTTAGCAAATTAAAACCCTAACCGGGGGAGGGTGGGGGCACGGAAGAGTATAAACAAAAAGCCATCAACAAAAGTGTTCTCTTGCCTCAAGTCTCCGAAGCTGATGGAAACAGGGAGTGAAGACCGGCTGGTTGCAATTCTAAAAGCAGGTGGACGTAAGGAGGAGTTAAGCGATGTGAAAACATGCCTCTTCCTAGCTCTTGCCTGCATCCGTTAGGGAAATGGAACAATTTGACTAGACAAATGATTTGCTCAACACTTCACCCACCTGCGGGGTTTAGTCTAAGGCCAACGTATTCAAATGCGAGTGTCTGGGGTTAGTCTTCGAAAGTGGCCTGATTTGCAGAGGTCGTGAGCGCTCCCAGCTCCCGAGAGACCTCAAGATCGCTCAGCGTCTTTGCAGCTAAAACCAAGGCCAGCTACGTCGGAACTTAAACAAGGATTTTGGAGACTGATTTCAGAGACTCCCGGTTGAGAAGTTTGGCTCGAGTCACAGCTCAGGTGATATTAGAAAACCTCCTGGGAGAGACCAGAACGCTTCCTCCCACCTCTGTCTGCCCTACACCCCTCCCCAGGTTGGATCCTCTGCCTCCGGACCTTACGCTGCACTGAGAGACACCTCCGCTCTGATCACACCGGCTGGCAATTCACACAAGCAGCGGAGGGGAGGAGCAGGGGGAGGGAGGGCCGGCCTCAGATATCTACAATAAAAAGAGACTCGGCCAACAGAGACATAAAAGTGACTCAAATCACACGAGCCCTAAGGAAACGGGACGAGGGGAAGACAGGGGCTGGGGGATTTGGCTTTCGGGTGCTGTGGCCTTAAAAAGTTTGAAAAACCCAAGTCCTGTGGCGTATAAAGGGGAGCGCCAGAGTGGCGGGGCCCGGGATTGTTTAAGAGGGTGGGGAACCCACTTTGCCATGACGCTGGAAAATCAGCTTCGGGGGCGACCAAGCGGGGAGGAAGAGGAGGCAGTGAGCCCTGAATACGCCAGCAAAGCCGCACACGCTTCCAGAGGGGAAAGGGGTCTCTGAAAAGCCACACTCCAGCCATGCAGACTCTGCCCCTGGGATTAGAGTAAGAGGCAGCCGGTGTCAGTTGGGGGGCTTCCCCCTATAATGCTGCAGACACATCAGAAGGTCTCAGGAAACTCCCAGAGGCCAGTCTCCCAAACCCCACCCCTGAGCCGCTCGGGGGGCGTCCCCCTCGCTACTGCTGCGCATTGCTGCGTCATCAACTCTGCGCCTTGTCTCGGACCAGCAAGACGGTGTGCTGCCCCCCACTGGACACAGACAGGACGACGCGATTCTCCAGCTGCTTGCCAGTCATCTCCACGGGGCTCCAGACGTCCTCCTCTTCCCCTGTGCCCAGCTGGTAGTTGGTGCCCATGCCCCAGGCAAACGCTCGCCCTGAAAACAGACAGTGTTAGCTTCCTATGAGCACTCGTGCAGCCAAGACAGCCCTGCGGATGGGCCAGGGAATGGCGAGGCCGAGAATCCGGATTAATACTGGCTTCTCTTCACAGGAAGGCTCCGTTTATAAAGAGTAAAGAAGTGAACCAGGGGTGGTTTAATTTGTGGTTAATCAGTCACTGGGAGAATCCAATAGGCTGCTGAGAGCCACGTCTAACACCCAGTGCGCATGTTCAGTTCCCCCATTGACCTTTTATAAACAGCCCCTTCATAGAGAGGTATTTTTGCAGCATCTGCCCAGCTCGACCCACGTGCAAATGGCACACAGTGCCAGGATGCCCGCCACCCACCCGCAGGGGATGTTCTGCAGGGGGACTGGATTAGTAACAGGATATGGAGCTTTTCCCCTCTAGGTCGGTGGCTCTAATCCAGGCCAGGCGTCGACAGGGTTGTTATTAACCTTGTTGGCTGACGGCTGGCGTGTACGGAGCAATTTGATTGTCTGTCTCGGCTCCCCGTGTACTGGTGTCTATACTGCAAAGCTCTGCCGTGTTCACCCTCAGCATGATGGGTCAGGACTGCGTGGGTTCCCACCCCCCCCACCCCCCCTCTTGGGGTCTCCACAGCTCAAGGCTGGGGCACAGCGGGCGGGTGGGAAAGCCCAGCCCATCTCTGCTCGCCAGCCAGGTAGGGCCGGGTATTAGCACTAACCGGCCAGGCTCCATAGTCGCCCGTTACTCACAGAGCCATCCCCCGCCCCCCCACCATTGGCCCCCCTCCACTTACCTTCCTGGGTAACAGCATAGCCAACAGACGCCCCGCAGGCGACGGAGGAGACGCTTGGCAGCTCCGGGATGGGGGTGGGCATGCTCTTCTCTTCTGCCCCTTCTCCGAGCCCCAACCGGCCGTACTCTGCCCTGCCCAGGCTGTAGGCTTTCCCTGGCACAAACGGGACACGCAAGAGACACATTACTCCCCAGGAGCAGAGACCACCCCAGATGCATAGAATTTACGTCACTCGGGCCCCTACCTCAGTCACCCCACATACATCCGGCCCCCTGCCAGTCAGATCTGGCTAATCTCAGGCATTATTCCTTCCCTGTATTGCCCCACGTGGGACTGAGCCGCCTACAAACTGAGCCACGGTGAGAGGACACAAGACCCGCTTAGATGCCAGGGTCCAAAGCCAAGATTTTGCTCCTGATTCCTGCATTTACTCAGCCCCGTCCCACCCCCACTGCCTGCTAGGGAAAGACGAGCTGCATTCTTAGCTCTCTGGTTATTAGCGGCATCCATGAGCCTTTTGTGATTCTGTATTTAATGGAGACAATGTTGGAGCTGCGGCATGGTGTCCTCTCATTTACCAGAGAGGCAGCGTGGTCTAGTGGATAGTACACTGAACAGGCATTCTGGAGACCTGGGCTCTATTCCTGGCTCTGCCCCTGTCTGCTGGGTGACCTGGGCAAGTCACTCCCCCCCTGTGCCTCAGTTTTCCCACCTGTAAAATGGGGATAAGGACACTGCCCTCCTTTGTAAAGCACTTGAGATCTACGGGGGGGGAAAGTGGGACAGAAAAGCCAGGTGTGATTCCCACGATGCTGCTAGGCAAGGAACTGAAAAGTCCCCCTCACATTCCCACCCATGGACTGTGCTGAACGTCCCAGCAGCAGCCACAACCCACGTCCGCTCGGCGCAGAGAGCTGCCCGTGACCGAGGGAGTTTAAGTACCAGCATCACGCAGCGTAGCTCCCAGAAAACCCAAGCTGGCGCTGCTTGCATCAGTCATTGTGCAGCGTCCGACTTAGGGGACCCCACAAGGACATTTGCAACTTTGCCATGCAACTAGAGCCCCGAGTTTTTCCGCAGATGCCCCAGGACATGAACGCCAACGAGCAATAACTACGACAAAGGCAATACAACGAATAACTCTGCGGCTCCTGCACCGCGGGGCGTGGCCCGGGGCCCCACCCCAGGCGCCGCGACCCGGCGCAGAGGATGTCCGTGCCACTCACGACAGGACACAACTGAGCAGGGCTGCCACCTTGTGTGCCAGGTCACAACGCCCGGAGCCAGGCCCAGGCCCAGGCAGGAGCCACCGCTGCAAAGAGGGGTCACTGCAACCCCCACCCAGGGCCTCGTACCTCCGGAAGGGGCAGGACCTTGGGCAGGGGGAAGGGCAGGACCCAAACCCTGGCGGGGAGGGAAATAAAAATATGGATAAAACAAAATGAGAAATTCCTGGGGGGAAACCCTGAAACATTATAAAAAAAAATGTACAGACTCAATTCTTTCCACCTGACCTCAGGAATGCCAAGGATCTGGGGCTCCACTGTCACCCCAATCCCAGTGCCCTGGCGCTGGGAGACAGAAGCCCAAAACCAAAAGACAGCAGATCCCGCCCCCCTTCTCCGTTGGGTTCACAAGCAGCCGCCCCACTCACCTTCCGAGTCCATGCACACGGTGTGGTGCTGGCCGCCCGAAAACCCCACCCAGGACTTGGTGGAGTTCTTGAACGAGGTCAGGTTCTGGGGAGCAAAGCAGGGCTCGGTGTCCTGCGTCCCTGCAAGGGGGACGACGAAAGCCAAGGGAGTCAGAGACAGGTGAGCAGACACCGCGCCCCCTCCCTCACTCCCCCCCGCAGCCCACAGGTCACCCCCAAGCCCGCTGCAGGAGAACGGACGCACCAAGCCACGAGACTTAACCCGCGGGCTGAATCCACGCCGCTTAGCCTGGACGGGGACCATCAGGAGACAATCCAAGGATATCCCACCTGTTCTGTATCCTGCAGCCGTTATTAAATGCACAGGCCTGGGCCATGCAAACCCTCTGCTAAAACCAATGGGCTTTCAGGGTGCACCTGGGAGGAAGGGGGTGCTGGACAAGAGCCTGGCACAGTAAGAAATCCCCAGAGAGAGTCACCTCCATTGCTTCCAAATACGCCCTCCTGGAGGTCCGAGGAGCCGAGCGCGTCCAGGCCACGCGTGGAGTTAGCAGCGCCGAAAGCAACCGCACAGCTGCTGCTTAGGGGCCTTCTCATCTACCCTGACTATGCCTGGAGCCCAGCTTCCTAGCATGTCAGGGAGCAGGAGGCCAGCAGGCACCTTCCTTCTGCCACCGCGACCGACCACGCACGGACGGGACAGAGCGTTTGGCAGGGCAGTGGAGCAGGGCACAGGAGGGCCCGGCCACAGACCCCTTCTCGCATGGAATTCAATGGGAGCTGTGAGACAGCCGGCAAATATAGCACTTTCTCAGCGCCCAGGCGAAAGACCGCCCGGCCCCTCTGCGCTGTCAGAGGCAGGGATACGGCCCACAGGGCAGCTCTTCAAGATCCCAGCAGCCCAGCTTGCTGAGGCCCGGCTAGTTAGTTTGGAGTTTTCCTTCATTAGCCAATTACGCTCGACTCAACGCTTGAACCCCAGCACGGCTGGCGCACGGGCGGAGAGGAAGGCTGGTCCGTGGTCAAGGCGCTGGATGGGGCTTAGGAGACCTGGATTCTTTCCCCAGCTCTGCTACACACTCCCCATGCGTGACCTTGGGCAAGTCACTTTGTCTCCCTGCACCCCACGTCCCCCTCGGGGAGACGTGGCCGGCACTCCCTTTCTCCCCTCCGCCCAGGCATCTGTCTCACGTACAGCGCCTAGCACGGAACACGGACAACGCCTCACCCAGCTGGTGGTAGTTCGAGAGGCCGAAGCCGTAGACGTGGCCCTCCTGGGTGACGGCGAAGGTGAAGTACGCCCCGCAGAAGGCGTCCTGGAAGCGCACCCGGCCCTTGCCGCTTCTCCCCTTGAGAGGGACGCGCTGAGGCACGAGCAGTCGTTCTACACGGGAGACGAGAGACCAGGCTGCAGCAAGGAGAGCCAGGGACAGGCGCCCTCCCCACAGGCACATCAGGGGGCTGGGGGGACGAGCCGGGCTGGCCTTTCGAGTGCTTCAGTCGGTCAAGCACAGTGTAGCTCCAAGCTGGCCAGCGCCCCCTCTTGGGGCCTTATTCTCCCGGCGCTCTGTGGGGCGGAAATCCGCCCCCAGCACCCAGCCCTCCCCCGGGGATCTGGAGACTGAACAACTCAAGCCGCTTGTCTAAAGAGAAACTTGGTAGCCCCCGCGGAGCCAGCGAGGGGCTGCCCAGTACCCTCTGCTCGGGGTCAGAGGAGTCAGCTGGTGTAAGAGAGACTTGCCCCCGTCCGGCAGCGCTGCAAACCCACCCCCCCCCCTCTGATCGATCCTGTTTCACTGCTACCAGAGTCGTTCGGCCAGCCCCTGGCAGGACAGGGCTGCCACCCAACCAGCTCGCCTCCCCAGCTCGGGACCGAGCGCGCCCGCCTGTTACACGGTGGGGGTGTAGCTCCCGGGGCAGGAGGGGTGATCGGCGCTGTCTGCACAGCATGTTCACGGGCCAGGGAGCTTAGCTCCGGCGCAAGGAACCAGCTTGGCACCCTGGAGACTGCAGCCTAGCCAGCTTCTGCGCCTCCCTGCTCAGCTAGCCCATGTCCCAGTCGGGCTCGGGGGAGGACATCAGGGTCTATAACGCCCCCCCACCCCATAGTGTCTCAGCAGGCACCGGCTCAAAGCCGCCCCCCCCCACCCCGCCGCGTATCCCCCCCTGCGGCGTCAAGAGCGACTCACGTAAACCTTTCCGTCCTCCCCGGTTGGCAAAGAGCTCCGGCACCCTTCCCAGCTGGCCCTGCTCACCACAGCCACACGTGTACAGGTCCCCGTCCACGGTCAGCAGCACTAAGTGATCGTTCCCTGGGGGAGACGGAGAGAGGGCTAGCCCCAGCCTTGGGACGCCGGTCCCCTGGCTGCGTGCCCGCCACTGGTACCCCTCCCCCGGGCCAGCAGCACGGCTGGGTAACACGGGGAGACTGCTGGAGAACAAGCCTCGCACGTGAAGTCCCACGTGAAAGCCTCGCACATGAAGTCCCACACTAAAGCTTACCAAGTATGAACTTGGCAAGAGCCCCAGGAGTTTTACTCCCTGCACTAACCCTGGAACAGCAAGAGGACAGTTTCTATTGGCGTATAATGCTAATTCCCTGTGTTATTTGCTACATTACCAACCATGGCCACTAAGCCACCTCTCCCATCTGACCCCAACCCACATATTGACTTCAGCGGAGTTCTAACCACCCCCAAAACGGTGGCACCGGAAACATTAAGACTAGAGTCACTGATGACTCCCCATCTACGCTGTGGAAAAAGTCCCTTACCTGGCCTGCCTCAGTTTCCCCACCCATGAGAGGGACAATACTCCTACTCCGCAAGCATACATTAGTTCACATTTGCAAAGTACTTGCAGAGAGACTGCACCGAGAACGTATTATTATTAACAGCCAGTCGGCGGTAAGACAGGAGGCGAGCGCTGGGCTGGCAGAGGGGAGGGAACAGCCTTCTGTAGCTGGTAGAAAAAGATCAACTAATCCGGTTTACTCTGGGCCTGATTTTGGTCCCGGATGCTGGAGCAGGGTTAGTGGCTTGTCCGTCAGCCTGAGTCACCTGTGCACTGAGCCCTCACTCACCTGAGACTATTTTAAGGACAGGCGCATCTAGCGGCAGCGGCACCGGAAGGGCACTCTTCTTCATGGGCTCCAGCAAACCGATGACTCCGTTGTTATCCTGGACGGAGAGAGAGACGTTGAGCGGCAAAGCCCGGGAAGACGCAGCAGAGCACCCCGAGCGAACGCAGCTCAGCGTACCCGGAAAGAGCCCCAGAGGAAGACCCTGCCGTCCTCCGTCAGCGCTGCTGTGTGGCTATCGCCGGCAGACACCTGCGCCACCTTCTCCTGCAGCTCCACCAGCCCCGGGGTGGTTTCCGAGCCCTCCTCGGAGGTGTCGCGTCCCAGGGCGCCTTCGTCGTTGCAGCCAAAGGAGTAGATCTGGAAATGGAAACGTCTCACGGTGGGAAAGGGGCCCAGAGCAAGGACAAAGCCAGGGCAGGAGAACCCACCTGGCTCTAACGACCAGGGAGCTCAGCCGCCAGCTCCCAGCCGAGGGAGACGGCTGCGTTATTCTCAGAAGCCGCAGCTGGAGGGTGAGGGAGGTCGCCCCTTTCATCTCAAAGCACTTTAAAAGTTAGAGGCTGACAGGGCCAAGGAAACAGTCACTGGTGGGGGCGGGGAAGCTGACACGCCGCAGCGTACTAGTGAGGAAAGGGGAACTCTGGGCAAGGACTAGGGGCAAGCCCCCCCTCTCCTGGAAGGCATTAGGAGACCTTTAATGTCCCTGCAGGGCAGGAAAGACTGTGTGGTTTCCAAGATCTCACACGAGAGAATCTGCCTGGGGAGCACAGAGACAGAGCACACCTCCCCCTTGACGCTCTGAACCCGAGGCTTTGGTTACGGAGCCGCCTCGCCCCCAGAGCAGACCAGTCTGCCATCGACCCACGGCAGAAGTGACACGGAGAGGCTAGTAAGCAGAGAAATCCAATCGCTGCCTTCATGGCACGGGCCCCAAACGAGGGGGAAGGGAGCCCCAGCCAGCCCAGTTTTCTCCCTTGCAAGAATTCATTAGATTTGGTCAATCACAAGCAAGGCGGCAAAGGAACCAGACGGAGGGGTCCCATGACGGAGCAGTTCTGTGCCATCACAGAGCTGTCCCAGGGCGCTGCTTGCCACCGGGCCTCATACGGTACAACGTTCGCGGCTGGAGTCATACAGCGGCAGGTTCCCCCGGCACGGTTCATTTCGAACCCAGGAATTTTACCAGCTCACAGCTCCCTCGCTGCACGCCGCAATCTGCTGCTCCGAGCGAGGGCCCCCAGGACAGCCCCCGCCTGACACTCTAAGCGTCCAGGCTCTGACCAGAAGCTATGGAAGGTCAGAAGGCTGCAGAGGGAGATCACGGTAACGTGCTGGCCCTTTAATCAGAGAGGTTCTGGAGCAGGGCTGGTGTAGGTAAGGAACCTGTTTGGGGTGAGGTTGACCCATTGTACAACCAGAGTAATTAAGCCGGCGCTTACAGTCCAACATCTCAGTCAATCTGCTCAACGAGTCACCCAAATAAGAGCCCCCCTCCCCCCATTCGATGTCATGGCCTCGCTCCTCTCCCGCGAGCAGACTCGGATAAAGGCGCCGCGGACTCACTTTGCCCGTCTCGCTCAGGCAGACGGTGTGCATCCCCCCTGCTTCTGCCTGGACGATCCTCTCGGGCAGCTGCACCAGGGCCGGCCTCTTCCTTTCCATCACCTTCTCTCCCAGGCCCAGCTGCCCGACGTCCCCCTGTCCCAGCGTCAGCACCAGGCCAGGCTCCGTCCGGTGTGACGAGTGGCAGACTGGAGCACAGGAGACAGAGGGGGGGGGAGACACTTGATAAGCGAGGGGCCAGATTCACGCGCATGCAATAAAACGGCAGTCAAGACGTCTTTCCCAAAGCTCCCAGAACACGGGGCTGGTGCAGCAGCAGACAGCTATCGCGCCGCCTTGCCATTGCAACCTGCGCTGAGCTCATGAGACCAACAGTCCCCATCCAGCCCTCCGCGGGGCTCCAGTTCCAATTCCCAGGCCCTGCAGCAGCTCAGCAGAGCTGCGCGTGGGGAAGGCGAGCCCAGCCCCTAGCACGAACCCCACGGGAGGGTTCCTAGTTAAGCAGCAGCAAGTCTGGACTCCTGGGGATCTCCTGCATCTGACTCGCCGACAGACCTGGGGCAGGTCAGCCCACGCCCTGCCTTGCTTCAGAGTCACCGTCCGTGCAAGGGGAATACAACTCCCCCTCCTCAAAGAAGGGTGGAAGGATTCAGAGCAAACTGCTTTCAGGTGCTCTAGAAGCGTTTGGCCGCTTTATTATTTAGTCCAGGGTTTCTCAACCTCTTCGGGCTGGCAACAGCTTAACCCTACATCAACATTTTTCACAACTCTCCCCGCCCCGCTTACATCCACTATTAAAGCAAGAGTCAAAAACCCCCAGCAATGTTAAGCCTGTATTGTTTCTTGGCACGTGAAGGTGTCGACAGAGAATACCTGACTTTGAAGAGTAAGGCTGCGTGGGGAGTGAAACTATCTTTGCTTTAGATTGTAATGTAGTCTATCGCATGCCTGAATGCAATAAAAAAATAAAAGCTGTTCGCATGTCGGTGGAGTGAAGAGTAAAGAAATCTGTCGCTTTGGGGCAGGATCACCCAGCGTTCTCAGCGTCCTCCACACAAACTGAACTAACCAACTCGAAAGCAACAGAACTTCTAATCACAGCGTCTCAAGGCACAGCCAGAAGATGCTTCTCATCCACAGAAACCTCCCACGCCTGAATTGAAAATGGGACCTTTTAAAAAAAAAAAAGATTAAAGACTCCCGGTGTAAAGCAGAATTGCAAAGTGCAAAGTGCACCCTCACCATCTTCCCCTGTTGTTAACCTCACGCACAGTACAAAACAGAAGACAACCCAGGTGTGCAGGGAGTCGAAAGCTCTTGGAAAAGGGCAATTTACAGTACTGAACGCTTCTGGGAGATGCCACTTCTGAGGCTGACCAGCAGCGAACACCCATTGAATGAGAGGGAGCAATCAGAACCAGAAAAACTGCAGAACAGGGAGAGGAAAAGTCACTTTGGCCTTGTTCCCTATGGGATTTGTCCTAGTTGTAGCCAATGACACAGCTGCATCTGTTCAAACTCTAGTGTAGACAGACAAAGCCACAATCTACATCCATAGAGCAGTGATCCCTGGTTCCAAGTGCGGATAAACTGTCTACACATGGGTGTGTCCACCAGTGTGGACACACCCATGGGTGAAAATGGGCAAATCCTCACTGTATACCAGGCCAAGAATTGTCAGACTGGATCAGACCTGTGGTCCATCTAGTCCGGTACCATCTCTCACACCAGCCAGCCTCAAGGTTTCAGAGGAAGGTGCAAAACCCTGAAAAAAGCCACTTTACCTTTAATCTTCTTCCTCTCGGGAGACCCTTCTTCTGGTGTCGGGCTTTTCTTCGCGGCGCGCTTTCCCGGCATGTTGCTATAGAGCTGAACAATTGAAAACACTCCACGTTAAGACACTCACTAACCCAGAGTCTGGGAGAAAAGCAGGAAAGTTGCAAAGCAAAAGCTTTTGAAGTGACACTGTCAAGTTCTCCCCAGTCCTCCCTTTTCTAAATCATGGACGCTGAGGTATTGCAAGAGGCCTATGGGAGATGAAAGTGAAGTGGGAGTTAGGTGTCTAACTACCTTAGCCCACTGTGAAAATCCCACTGTTACACTAAACCACCTGGAACTTTTAGAATCTAATTTACTTTTCTCCATTCTACCCACTAATCCACCTCAGATGCAATCACGAATTCCCAGTCGTTCATTTTCACATCGAGGCCTCTGCTGGTAGTTGAGATCAATTCAAATAGTCACTCCGAAATCCAAATTCCCTGCTTTCTCAGCTTTCACCACAGTGCTAACAGTGTTAAATATGTTGTCAGAGGATAATCAAAAGCTATTAGAAAGTCAAAGCCCCCAACTGCTTCATGGCTCAACCAGAAACACTGCTTCCCGGTCCCTCGCTACAGGAGAGGACAGACACACAGATAGTCCTTAGTCCTAAAAATACCCATTAGCCCATTACAACAGTCCGTGACATGTGAAAATCGACATCTGAAAGCGTAAGAGGAAGATTCAGGAGGAAGATGATGTTAAAGAAACAAACAGCCCGCTACTTCAAGAGATGACTTCTGCTTTCTAGAATCATAGTCTTTGTTATAATTTTATGGCCTGATCCTACAACCCTATCTAACATAAGTGTGATCAGTGGTTCTCAACCGGGGGTCCGGGCCCCCCTGGGGGGCCGCAAGCAGGTTTCTGGGGGTCTGCCAAAATAAACCAGAGAGCAGGGCCGGCATTAGATTAACTGGGCCCCAGGGCAGAAAGCCAAAGCAACTTGGCTTTGTGGGGCCCCCTGTGCCATGAGGCCCTAGGCAACTGCCCTGCTTGATAACCCCTAACACCGGCCTTGTTTTTCAATCTACTGGATATGCAGAAAAACAGTTGTGGCACAGGTGGACTGTGGAGTTTTTGTAGCATGTTGAGGGAGCCTCAGACCAAAAAAGGTTGGGAACCCGAGTGCAATCACACTCACACTCTCTCACGCACGCACGGGCTGTAAGAGGGAATCACTGGACTTTAACATCTTAACAAAAGCTTCAAGTGACCCTTCAGGCTTTTAGGCCCAACATTTAGGGTGCATTTGAAGAGTTTTCCAAAACTGTATTTTAAAAAAATATTTGTTGTTTAAAGAGGCCCAGGCAGAGTTGACAACTGAACCGGCAATACTGTGCTAGCAGTAAGGAGACAAAGTGAAACTGATCAGGTGAGATTGGTTAGTCAGTTTTCATTGTCCAAGCTAGGCAAAAGGCAGAATCATAGAATCATAGAATCTCAGGGTTGGAAGGGACCTCAGGAGGTCATCTAGTCCAACCCCCTGCTCAAAGCAGGACCAAACCCAATTAGATCATCCCAGCCAGGGCTTTGTCAAGCCTGACCTTAAAAACCTCTAAGGAAGGAGATTCCACCACCTCCCTAGGGAACCCATTCCAGTGCTTCACCACCCTCACTACAGGAGGAATTTAAACAACGAATAAATGGAGAAAAGGAGATTCCGTTTTTCCAGTATTCTCAGTGTTAAAGTAAGATGTTATTAGCAATACAGGTGAAAAATATAAGGTTTCAATCATATCATCATTTTATGCTGCCTCCCCTTTCATGTTTGTAAAGTGTTTTGAGACCCCAAGTATAAGGTTATACATGCAGAGTGATATACTCCAAGACACCTGCATCGCAATACAACACAGCACCATTTTAGCCTACCTGGTGTCTTCCATGTAAAATTGGTTCTCAGTTTTACTAACCTGGCTATACAGTGCCATACCCCACAAAAATCATGCCACCCACTGCTGAAATGCAGCTACATCTGGGGTGGAACGTGGCCATAGTGCTTTCTCCACAGTGACCAATATTTGAAAAAAAAAAAAAAAAATGGTGCAGAAAGAGAAGTTCAGATGAGCGATGGAGAAATGCACGAGTCATCCAGGCTCCAAAGGTGCAGCAAGAAAGTGCAAAGCAACGTGCAACCCCTCCCACCTTCGCCCACGTGGGGAGCCACTGCTGGGTGACACCCGCAGGACTAGGCGGGCGAGGCAGTGGCTTTTCCTGGACCTCACACACCTTGTCTCGCGCATATCCGGCCACGGCCACCCCGCAGGCAGCACCCGCGTCGGGAGACGCCCAGCGATTTACACCCCCCCCCCCCCGCAGCAAACCCCTCCCAGGAATTAAGGGCCTGATCTTCCCTCCTCCCTCTGCAGGGAGTCAGGACAGGCCTGTCAGAGCGGCCCCCCGCGCGCTGCCCAGGAGCGCGAGCTGCCCCGGGGGGTTCGAAATTCCCGCGCTGGCCCGGGCCCTGCCTGTTGCTCGCTGCCGCAGCGCCGCGCTGGAGCCAGGGGGGAGGGGGGCTGCGCGAGCGGCTCCCGGCGAACGTTCGGAGCGCGCCCCCCCCCCCCGCTGACACTCGGCGTTCCACGCGTGGAACCTTCGGACGCGGCCACGTGGGGCCGGGCCAGGCCTCGGGCCGCCCCCCCACACCGGGGAGGGGGAGACTCGGGGGGGCGGGCATCGGTGCACCCCGCCCCCACCTCCCCGCGCTTCCACCCGGGCTACCCCCGCCAAGCAGCGCCGGGGCGCTCACCTCCCTGCTGCTCCGCCACCCCGGCCGGCCCGCTCGGTGCTCTCTGCCCCCCGCCCCCCACCCCCCTGCAGCCGGAGCATGCGCGAGGAGAGCCCCAGCGCCCGCCGGCCTCCTGCGCGAGCGACACGAAATGGGGCTAGCGGCCCCTGCTGGCCGCTGCGCGGAACTGCCCCGGGGAGGGAGCTAGAAACGCCCGGCAGGGGAGAAGGCGGGGGGAGCGGGGGCGCTTTGCAGGAGCTGGCTCTGTGCGCCCCCAGCTCGCTGCAGAACCGCAGACAGAGCCGAGGGTCCGCGCCAGGGGCAGGATCTGCTTTGCGCACGCGCAATTGCAGCAGCGAGGAAATTCTGCGCACACGCGTAGCGTTAGGCTCCCGTCGTTGAGCTCCGTCATGGGACTCCTCACCCATGAAGTGAAGCACGCGGCCAAGGGCTTACGGGCTGCGCTGTGCATGTGACCAGTCGCCACACTTGTGCTGCAAATAACTGACCCCATTCAAAGGGATACACGTTAAGAATTAAAGTGTTGCTCGCTTGTTCTGCTTGTCAGCTGCTTCCCATTGTGTAACGTCTGAGCACTGTCATTTGCCCAAGCCCAGTGCTGCAGCCCCCAGGGCCCAAACACTGAACAGGAGGGGGGGAGGGATAGCTCAGTGGTTTGAGCATTGGCCTGCTAAACCCAGGGTTGTGAGTTCACTCCTTGAGGGGGCCATTTGGGGATCTGGGGCAAAAATTGGGGATTGGTCCTGCTTTGAGCAGGGGGTTGGACTAGATGACCTCCTGAGGTCCCTTCCAACCCTGAGATTCTATGAACGTTTCTTTTTTTTTTTAAATGCTCCCATTGGAATTTGGAAACATTTACATTATTTGTATCATTCACAGCGCTGTAGAAATATTAACTAGTCTGCACAACTGCCTTCTATAGTTTACTGAGGAGGAAATTGGGCTATGGCAAGGTTAGAGGACGTCCCCAGGCCACTGTTAATCATAGAATCATAGAATCTCAGGGTTGGAAGGGACCTCAGGAGGTCACCTAGTCCAACCCCCTGCTCAAAGCAGGACCAACCCCAACTAGATCATCCCAGCCAGGGCTTTGTCAAGCCTGACCTTAAAAACCTCTAAGGAAGGAGATTCCACCACCTCCCTAGGGAACCCATTCCAGTGCTTCACCACCCTACTAGTGAAAAAGTTTTTCCTAATATCCAACCTAAACCTCCCCCTCTGCAACTTGAGACCATTACTCCTTGTTCTGTCATCTTCTACCGCTGAGAACAGTCTAGATCCATCCTCTGTGGAACCCCCTTTCAGGTAGTTGAAAGCAGCTATCAAATCCCCCCTCATTCTTCTCTTCTGCAGGCTAAACAATCCCAGTTCCCTCAGCCTCTCCTCATAAGTCATGTGCTCCAGCCCCCTAATCATTTTTGTTGCCCTCCGTTGGACTCTATCCAATGTATCCACATCCTTCTTGTAGCGTGGGGCCCAAAACTGGACACAGTACTCCAAATGAGGCCTCACCAGTGCCGAATAGAGGGGAATGATCACGTCCCTCGATCTGCTGGAAATGCCCCTACTTATACAGCCCAAAATGCCGTTAGCCTTCTTGGCAACAAGGGCACACTGTTGACTCATATTCAGCTTTTCGTCCACCGTAACCCCTAGGTCCTTTTCTGCAGAACTGCTGCCCAGCCATTCGGTCCCTAGTCTGTAGCAGTGCATGGGATTCTTGCGTCCTAAGTGCAGGACTCTGCACTTGTCCTTGTTGAACCTCATCAGATTTCTTTTGGCCCAATCCTCTAATTTGTCTAGGTCCCTCTGTATCCTGTCCCTACCCTCCAGCGTATCAACCACTCCTCCCAGTTTAGTGTCATCTGCAAACTTGCTAAGGGTGCAGTCCACACCATCCTCCAGATCGTTGATGAAGATATTGAACAAAACCGGCCCCAGCACCGACCCTTGGGGCACTCCACTTGATACCGGCTGCCAACTAGACATGGAGCCATTGATCACTACCCGTTGAGCACGACCATCCAGCCAGTTTTCTATCCACCTTACCGTCCATTCATCCAGCCCATACTTCCTTAACTTGCTGGCAAGAACACTGTGGGAGACTGTATCAAAAGCTTTGCTAAAGTCAAGAAATAGCACATCCACTGCTTTCCCCTCATCCACAGAGCCAGTTATCTCATCATAGAAGGCAATTAGGTTAGTCAGGCATGACTTGCCCTTGGTGAATCCATGCTGACTGTTCCTGATCACTTTCCCCTCCTTTAAGTGGTTCAGAATTGATTCCTTGAGGACCTGTTCCATGATTTTTCCAGGGACTGAGGTGAGACTGACTGGCCTGTAGTTCCCCGGATCTTCCTTCTTCCCTTTTTTAAAGATGGGCACTACATTAGCTTTTTTCCAGTCATCCGGGACTTCCCCCGATTGCCATGATTTGTCAACGATAATGGCCAATGGCTCTGCAATCACATCGGCCAACTCCTTTAGCACCCTCGGATGCAGTGCATCCGGCCCCATGGACTTGTGTTCGTCCAGCTTTTCTAAATAGTCCCGAACTACTTCTTTCTCCACAGAGGGCTGGTCACCTCCTCCCCATACCGTGCTGCGGAGTGCAGCCGCCTGGGAGCTGACCTTGTCTGTGAAGACAGAGGCAAAAAAAGCATTGAGTACACTAGCTTTCTCCACATCCTCTGTCACTAGGTTCCCTCCCTCATTCAGCAAGGGGCCCACACTTTCCTTGACTTTCTTCTTGTTGCTCACATACCTGAAGAAACCCTTCTTGTTACTCCTAACATCTCCGGCTAGCTGCAACTCCAAGTGTGATTTGGCCTTCCTAATTTCACTCCTGCATGCCTGAACAATATTTATATACTCCTCCCTGGTCATTTGTCCAATCTTCCACTTCTTGTAAGCTGCTTTTTTGTGTTTAAGACGAGCAAGGATTTGTTACTTAGGTCCCCCTACAAGATAGCCAGTTTATATTTCTGCCTCTCCTCGTAGTTTTCTAATATCTTGGAACTTATCTTTAGCCTTGAGTGCAACGTGGATGTGTTACCAGCATGTAGTTGAACTACGCTAAGCTTTTGTTCACTTCAGCTCTCCAGTTTATTCTGCATTCCTTAACATTTGGACTGTTTTCTAAGGAGTGTTTTCCTCCTTTAAAGTCACTATCATGACAAAAACCCCTATTTTTTCTTACCCACACCACTAAAATCTCAAGCTATTAAAACTTATTTTAAAGATTTAGTTTGCCCAAGTTTCATGTCATAACTACTCCTGTCACTTATGAGGAGGATGGAAATTAGTTTCCATTGCTCATATAATGCTTCAACGATTTGGTTACTCAGACAGCAGGGGGGTGATCAAACCCTCACCAAAAACTATTTCATTCAAGTCATATAATGCGATAGGTATTCATGAGAGACAAGGTGGGTAATATATTTTCTTGGATATCTATTTTCTGTTGGTGAGAGAGACAAGTGTTTGATCAACACAAAGCTCTTCTTCAGGTATTCATGGCATTTTACAGAGAAATAAAAATGCAGGTCTCCGTCACTTACAGTATTAGCAGAAATATTTTCATTAAGGTATTACTATGCTATGTTTTGTAACAAAAACTTGGTAAACCCTACACTTTGGGTCTGATAACAACCTCTTAAAAGTTCACCCTGGGCAATCTGGTGGCTAGGAGCCCCATTAAGAAAGTTGCCAAGCAAGGTGGCTTCATAAATCCAACAACCACATCCACTGGAATTTTCATCAGCCAGTTTGGCATCAAGGAAGCCTCAGATTGGTCCATTTAGTCCTGACAAGTTGATACCACTGGAGGTGAAAGAGTTAATCCCCCGACACCCAAGGACACAGGGAGAACTCAAGTGCATATAGCTATTCGTATGAAACACGAGAAGTCATCAGGTGTTCCGGAGTTTCACTCTGAGTGAGTGGAACATTTAAGCAGTCACGGCACTGAAGGACAGATCAAGATCCAAGCAGGGCTGTTTAAAAGCAATTCCTTTATTAGTCATACTGCTGAACCCCTCAGACAGTGTCTGTAAGATTCTTTATGAAGAAATATTGCAGACTTTCCTTAATACAGTACAAATGGGACCTTTGCTCCCACCCTCCCCTAGTACCTACAATGCAGTATGACCTGGATTGGGGAGCCCGCTGGAACATTTCTATTTCTTTCCAGTTAACATCTCTGACTTTTTTCCTGTTTTACTAAAGCTGTCTAGACTAGGAGTAAGGGTATGCTGTTAGAACACATTAGCTAGTGATCTAGGAGTCCAGTGCAGACATGGGCGAGCGGCAGACACCACTGATTTGGTCAACTTAATGTACCCTCTCTACACACAAACAATAAATCATTTGAAACCCTTTTTGTCTATTTTAAGATGAGGTATGACCTGGAGCTGCCAAGCAGCGCCATTACTACAGAAATCACACATTAAAATGATCACTTTGAAATATTTCCATGTTTCTGTTCGTTTAACGACTCTATGCATTATTTCAAGACATAAAATTGGATTTGTGACCTTAAAGCTTCTCAACAATGGAAAGGGTGAAATAAACTCTAATAATACATTTGTACAGGTATCACTGACATTTAATAGTGCTGGTGACATTTCTAATCAACATCACTATCTTGTTCACCATTATGATCTCTGTGGAGAGCGCATGGGTTACTGTTAAATACTATGCACTCTGCAATTGAGCGGCACCTTCTTTGAATGTCTTCTGAAGGATGATACTCACTGCTGGCTGGATTATATGCCTCCTTATCTATCAGCCGAAGGACAAATTCCTGCACCAACTGGGGCACAAAAGTAGCTGGTCTCTGCAAATTACAATCACCTGTCTTTGGATAATATTCTGAGGCTTTCATTTTGGCTATTTCAGACTGAAGGATTGAAGCAGCATTATACAAAACCACTTGTTCGTTTGAAAGCCGATCATCAGGTTCACTGGCCGGAAGCCCATCTAAAAAACACTTGGATGATTTAAGGGCCTGCTTCAGCTGACTAGAAGCTTGGATAGCATCAGCTAATGTTAATGCGCTGCATAGAACAATGGTAGACTTGCCTTGTCTGTGCTGTGCATGGAATGAAATTGCCGACCCATAGTGTTTTACTAATCTTGCCTGTAATTTGCTACTGGAATAGCTTGCGGTTTCTATCTCTGAGGGAAGTAGGGCTTTGTATCTTTGAAGAAGCTTGGATAGGAGAAGAGCTTTCTTGTTGTCCATAAGATCACTGTCTATCTCTTCAATCAGCTGATGAAATGCAACGTCATAAGGTGACTGTATTGTTGCAGCGTGACTTGACTGTTTTGCTTTAAGATTGGTTTTACTCAAATAGGAAGAAATGCATGTTGAGTGATAAACGGCCTCCTTAGCAATCAAGTCTTCCACCGATACTCTGCGCAGCATGTCAGCATCTCCTCTTCGAAGTGCCGCCTCCCTCAGATTGGCTGCTCTCTCAAATGTTTCTATTCTATGAAGTTTCTTGTCTTTCTTATGTGTTTTTCGCAGGCAAACAATGCAACAGGACCAATCGCTGGAGGATGTGCTTAAACCGGTGGCTGTAGACTCAGATGAGCATGATGCTCTCTGATCAGATTCAGCGTTGGTTTTCCTCCCTGGGTTCAACACAACTCTGACATGTGCCAAATTCGACTTGCTTGTGTATTTCTGAAAGCAACCCCTGTGATAGAGTATTGGTGGCACAGTGTCTAAACTAGGAAACTCACCCAGGAGCCGCCAATACAATTCATCTCTCCTGGCTGCTGCTGCCAGCATCACAGAGTTCTGGCCAGCACTGGTGGATTTTGACAGTTTTGCATTCTTTTGATTTTCTTGGCAAACAACACATTTTTCAAAGTTGGTGGACAGTCTTTTTTTCTTTGATCTAAGCTTTAAGGGGCTTGTATCCTCCATGTCTTCACATACCGTAACTGCCCTGTGGAGGTAAAATTCCCAAAGTATATTGTTAGCATTGCTCTCACCACTACCACCATTTTCCATTTTCTACAAGTATATAGACTTGTGCTAACTTGGGTCTACGCTATACAAAAATTACCATTTTTGCTTAGTGAGCACTTTGACTGAAGCCCCATTGAAGCTGTAGATTGTCATCTCTAACACTAATACCGACCCGTGCGTGTCACTGAATTAAAAAACTATCTAGAATATTTCAAAGACTAGTACTGCATGCATATGCAATTGCAGATTAAAACCTTCTGCCATGCAGACTAGATGCTACATTCTATGTACCCAAGTTTACAAATGAAGAAGCATTAAATTATGAATTCACATACATTTATGTAAGATCAGCCATATTGGGTCGGACCAATGGTCCATCTATCCCAGTATCCTGTCTCTGGCAGCAGCCAGTGCCAGATGCTTCAGAGGGAATGAACAGAACAGGGCAATTTCAAGTGATCCATCATCCCGTCATCCAGTCCCAGTTTCCGGCAGTTTGGGGTTTAGGGACACCTGAAACATGAGGTTGTGTCCCTCACCATCTTGGATAATAGCCATTGACGGATCTATCCCCTACGAATTTATCTAATTCTTTTTTAACCCTGTTATACTTTTGACCTTTACAACATCCCATGGCAATGAGTTCCACAGGTTAACTGTGTGTGTGTAAAGAAGTAATTTCATTGGGTGACTCCTAGCTCTTGTGTTATGTGAAGGGGTAAATATTCACTTTCTCCACACCATTCATGATTTTATAGAGCTCTATCATATCCCCCCCTTAATCATCTCTTTTCCAAGCTGAAGTCTGCCTTTTTGATCTCTCCTCATATGGAAACTGTTCCATACCCCTAATCATTTTTGTTACCCTCCTCTGTATGTTTTCCAATTCTAATATGTCTTTTTAGAGATGATGTGACCAGAACTACATGCAATATGCAAGATGTGGGAGTACCAATGGATTGATACAGTGACATTATTGTATTTTCTGGTTTATTATCTATCCCAACATTGTTTGCTTTTTTGACTGTCACTGGACATTGAGCAGATGTTTTCAAGGAACTATCCAAGATGAGTCCAACGTCTCTTTCTTGAGTGGTAGCAGCTAATTTAGACCCCATCATTTTATATGTATAGTTGGGATTATTTTTCCAATGTGCATTACTTTCCATTTATCAACATTGAATTGCATCTGCCATTTTGTCCCTCAGTTTTGAGAGACCCTTTGGAAATTCTTTGCAGTCTGCTTTGGACTTAACTACGTTGAGCGATTTTGTGTCATCTACAACTTTTGCCACCTACCTGTTCCAAATCATTTACCAACAGCACAGGTCCCAATACAGATCCTTGAGGAACCCCACTATTTATGTCTCACTACTGAACACCGATCATTTATTCCTACCTTTTGTTTTCTTTTAATCAGTTAAACAACGAGGAGTCCAATGGCACCTTAAAGACTAACATTTATTTGGGCATAAGCTTTCGTGGGTAAAAAAAACCCCAAAATGGTTTGTGGATACTGGACTCCTGGTTGTTTTTGTGGATACAGACTAACACAGCTATCCCTATGATACTTTTAATCAATTACTAACCCATGAGAGGTTCTTCTCTCTTGTCCTATAGAATTGTAGAACTGAAAGGGGCCTCAAAAGGTCACCTAGTCCAGTCCCCTGCACTCAAGGGAGGATTATATAATAGCTAAACCATTCCTGACAGGTGTTTTGTCTAACCTGTTCTTAAAAACCTCTAATGACGGAGACTCCACAACCTCCCTAAGCATTTTGTTCCAGTGCATAACCACCCTGACAGGACTGTTCCAACCTCTACCCCCCTACTGCAATTTAAGCCCATTGCTTCTTGTCCTAGCCTCAGAGGTGAAGGAGAACAATTTTTCAGCTTCCTCCATGCAACAACCTTTTACATACTTGAAAACTGTTATGTCCCCCGTCTTCTCTTCTTCAGACTAAACAAACCCAATTTTTCTATCTTTCCTCACAGGTTGTTTTCTAGACCTTTAATCAGTGTTGCTGCTGTGGACTCTCTCCAATTTGTCCACATCTTTCCTGAACTGTGGTGCAGACTTTGACACAATACGCCAGTTGAGGCCTTATCAGTATGGAGTAGAGCAGAAAAATTACTTCTGTCTTGCTTACACTACTCCTGATGATGTATCAAAGAGCGATGTTTGCTTTTTTTTCCCACCAGTGTTACACACATTTGGCCTGTGGTCCACTATATAACCCCTAGGTACCTTCTCACAGTCCTCCTTCCCAAGCAGTCATTTCACATGTGTGCAATTGATCATTACTTGCTCAGTGGAGTACTTTGCATTTTTCCTTACTGAATTTCATCCCTATTTAGTTCAGACTGTTCTCCAGATCATTTTGATCCAAAGCACTTGCAACCCTTCCCAGTTTGGTATCATCCACAAACTTTGTAAGTGTACTCTCTCTGCCATTATCTAATCATTTATGAAGATATTGGATAGAACTGGATCCAGGAGCAATCACTGTGGGACTCCACTCAATATGGCCTTCCAGCTTGCCTGTGAAGTTTTCCAACCACCATATGCACCCACCTTATAATAGCTCCATCTACACTATATAGGAGACTCCTTACTTTGCTTAAGAGCCTTTGGGGAGGGACCTTGTCAAAGGCTTTCTGAAAGTCCAAGTACACTATAGCCACTGCATCACCTTTCTCCTTCAAAGAATTTTAAGAGTGGTGAGGCATGATTTCCCTTTACAAAAGTCCTGTTGACTCTTCCCCCACATAACATGTGTGTTTATCAAATTTGTTCTTTACCATACTTTCAACCAATCTGCCTGGTACTGAAGTTAGGCTTGCCGGCCTGTAATTGCCAGCATCACCTCTGCAGACTTTTTTAAAAAGTCTGTACCTTAATTATCCCCCAGTCATGTGGTACAAAGGCTGATTTTAGTGATCCTCCCCTACTGACTCCTCAATCTAGGTCAATTCCTCAGATCTGTTACCTAAAAAGGAATGGCTGGGGCACAGGGATCTCCCCTAAATCTTCTGCAGTGAAAACCAACAAAATCCATTTAGCTTCTCTGCAATGGTCTTGTCTTGAGTGCTCCTTTAGCACTTCAGGCTTCCTGCTTCTGTACTTAAAAATCTATCTACTACTACTGGTGTCAAGTATCAGAGGGGTAGCCTTGTTAGTCTGGATCTGTAGAAGCGACAAAGGGTCCTGTGGCACCTTATAGACTAACAGAGGTATTGAAGCATAAGCTTTCGTGGGTGCTTGCATCCGAAGAAGTGGGGTATTCACCCACGAAAGCTTATGCTTCAATACCTCTGTTAGTCTATAAGGTGCCACAGGACCCTTTGTCGCTTCTACTACTGGTGCACAACCTTCACTGGAGGACCGGTCTGGTCGGCCAATTTCATTTTCACCAGATGTTAAGCAGCTTCATCATTCCTGATGAAAAACATTTGCTTATGCAAACCCAATACAAATTGTAATACATTGTCACTGGGTAGGTTAGACCCATAAATATAACACTAAGATGTTGCAATGAACAGTAAAAGCTGTAGTCAAGCCTATTGAAGTGTTTCTGGAACTGTGCAAAATTTGACTGTTGTAGCTGAGTTATTGAAACAAGGTAGATGAGGTAATAATTTTTCTTGGACCAACTTGTTAGTGAAAGAAGCTTTTGAGCTACACTGACCTCTTCTCAAGACAAAGAGCTCTGTATAGCTCAAAAGCGTGTCTGTTTCACCAAGCAGAAGTTGGACCAAGAAAAGATTCTCTCACCCATGTCTCACTCACCTACAGGCTAACAGCACCACTTGACAGCTCCACATCTCAATATAAGCTTTCAAATGATATAGGATGTGAGTATATTAAACTGCACAAATATGGCACACTTTGGAGGACTGCCACACACTTAACAAGGCATGTAATAAGCCGAATTAAAGCTTAGGCTATAATTAGTGCAGTTTAACATATTTCGGTAATAGTCTATGGACATTTTAGATTGTTAGCCCAGGGGTTCTCAACCTCTTTGAGCGCCCCACAAAATGGTATAAAAACTCCATAGCCCAGCTGTACCACAACTGGTTTTCTGCACAAAAAAGCCAGGACAAGTATTAAGGGGTATCAAGTAGGGCAATTGCCCAGGGTCCTCACAAAGCGAAGTGGCTCAGGCTTTGGCTTTCTGCCCTCGGTTCCACCCCAGCAAGTAACTCTGGCCCTGCTCATGGCCCCCTGGTTGAGAACCAATGTGTTATCCAACATGTAACACGACACCCATAATAAATTTTAGTTCAGGGAAACCTGAGTTAAGTCTACTCTAGTCATATCTACACTGAGAAAAATAAAACATGTGACTCACCACGAGTAGTAGCAATTGTGGAAAATATAGTGAGAACAGGTTACAGAACAGGGTGAGCTGAAATTTTACACATATTGAGTCCTCTATATCAATTTCCACCACTAATGTTGCCAGTGGGATCTATCTACATCTGGGGGTATCTGTGGCAGGGTGGATTGATTTAAATAAAGGCAATTTAAAGCATGATTTAAATCATCTAGTGGAAAGCCTGTTTAAAATCACTGATTTTAAATCAATCTTTTCATTTGTACTTCAGTTATTTTCTAAAGAAAGTTGACATAACCAAAATAGAAAAAGCCTTTACTCAGATTTGGTCCATCATTTTCGCTAACTAGAACAGTACACTATAAGTAAACACATATTTAAGCAATTATATAGCTTACTTTCAGATTTTTAGTAATTTATAGTATATTTTTAGTAAGAAAATGGTGGCGATTAGTAAATTGCTCATTTACTAATTAACTTTATTAATTTGTGTCAAACTGCTTTAAAATGGCAACGAATTATTTTAACAAACACACAAAACAATGTATCAATTTTATTTTTATTAAACAAAACAAGCCCTTAATACAGTACATGACCTATTGTGCCCTATCTATAAAGCTTGACCTCAGAAGCAAGATTTTCTTTCTTTACATAGGAAAGCAGCCTTTAAGTTTTTGATAGAGACTTATGGATTCAGTATATTTTTAATTAAAATGTTTTTACATTATAAATGTAGGCCTTACCATATTTTGTATTAAACTCACTCCATTTGTCAGTCTCCCTTCTAGGTACCAGGCTACCTGGGGGACTACACAAAGCACTATCAAGGAGTAGAACTAAAGCCAGAACTCTCCTATCCGTGCAAAACATAATGACCACATCTACATTTTTCCTTTGCATAACCTTGTTAAACCTTTTCACTGACTCCGTTTTCTTTAATTTAATCATGAGATCAAATCCTGGTGTTTAGGAGTTAGCATACCAAGTCATTAGAATAGCTAAACATCAACAAAAAGGAATAAAATATACTATTAAGATACTATCCAGTCAAAAGAATAGGAGACCAGGGCAGCAATGTGAAGAGGAACTGCAGGGATCCTGTTGAAAAATGGATCCAAAAGAGAACTCAAATATGGAACCTGAAAGAGCAAACCCTGTTATCCAGCTGCGTCTTCATTTTACCTGGAGAAAGAAAAAAGCTAGGGGTCAGTGGTTTTGTTTTATGGGATTTTTTTCTAAGTATTTTAAAACAAAATATCAGTGTTTGAGAGAGAAAGGACAGTGTCGTGGTTAAAGTCTACGACTAAGTCAAGAGACCTGGATTCTATTCCCAGTTTTGATGGACTTCCTATGCCTTATTTCCCTCCACCCCCTTCCCATCAGTAGTATTAGGCTAACGTTGATTTTTCACAGGGAATGTAGCAAGGTTTAATTCAAGAATAACTGCAAGTCTTGGTAAAAATGCACACATGGAAGCACAAATGATTTCCAAACAGGTACGGCCATATTGTAGGGGTTTCACTCCCTCTCGCCTTGCCATAATATGCAGATTAAATCATGGCCCCCAACCGCACAGCTGTGGGAGACTATTTCATAGGCTTCAAGATCCTCTCTGCTTCAGGATTCCTGTCTTCCACTGCTCTGCTGCAGTACCCAAACTAGCCTGCCTCATAACCTCCCATAACTTCCAGTAGAGAAGAGAGTCTCAAAAATTAGAGATTACTTTTTAGGTCACCGTAATCCATTCTCAACTATTTTAAACACCACAGGAATAAACCCCACAGTAGTGATTTATGCAAGCCCCAGATTATCATGCTTTTCAGCAAGGCAGGTTTTCTGTAGTTTCAATTTCCTTATAGCAGGTTATAATACTCTAAAAACTACCACACACCAATCTGGATCTTTGCTAGTTATGCAATATATATGTACCCCAAGAACCCTATAACTGATACTTGAAATCCCCCATAATCCAAGCCTGATCCCAGATGTACAGTACCTTAACTCGTGTAAATTAGATACTAAACATTAACTTTAATAAAAATTTTAAATCTACATTTGAGGACCACACCATGATCACACAAGTTCAGGTCCACTCTGTCCCAAATGCCTTAGAAGTTACAAGGCTTGAGGGTTAACTTCTGTTGGTCAAACACAGTAATTTCTCTGGATACCTACAGTGAAGCAAAACTTCTATGCTGAACTAAGATATTTTACATCTGATTCCATACAGCTTTTTTATATACCAATAAACGAAACTAATGAGCTTGTGTTAATAAACATCAGCTATGAATTGCAGAGAACTAAAAGGAAAGAAAATCTACACATCTATGAACAAGTAATGGACAGTACATTACTCACCTTTTCAACTGAGTCAACATAGCATCTGAAGCTAGAAGAAAACAAAAGTTTTTAGATGAGTTGATAATTCATCAGATTTCCTTACAGTTCATTGAAGTGTTTTAACATTCATATCCACAATCCTGGCAATAAAGCAGCTATTACACTGATGCAATGTCTCCTGCATGGTTTATCTCCTCAGTCACAGTCCGAAGACTCAGAGAAGCAGTAGGAATATGCAGGCTGCAAGACCAGAGGCCCAAGCTTATTCTCCAACGTCGTGGAATGGGACTGTACGTCATTGAGCCCGAAGGCCTACGCTCCCGTACGCCACACGGGCAGAGCCATGAGAGAGCAACTTCTCTGGATGCCCACATTGGATTGAAATAATGTACTGTGGCACTGTTTTACACTAGTCCATACACAATTGAACCACCCACCTCATTAGCCTCCCAGATACTAAACTTTACTGAATTCCAACCCCATCAATGCAGTGGCCCTAAACCCTCAATGCAAAGCATAGGTATACAAACATCATGCATCAGTTACACAAATGTGCTAGGATCACACAAAGGCTGCTCTATAAGCACTGAAACGGGGTGATGTAGGTGAGCCAGATTTCATATTTGATCTATAGCAAAATGGAAATCTGTATGGACCAAAACAAAGATCTACAGTCAGTCACTGAAAAGGCAAAAGGGACTACAACAGCAGCCAGACAGAGTGCTCCTCTATTGTGAGAAAATAGAAAGCATAGGTGGCGATGATCCTAACAGGGGTGGTTCATGTTTAGTTAAACTTTGCTATCCTTGCTGAGCCGTCTACAGCTCCAGGATTCAATGTTACCTTGGGTAAGCTGGGCTACCATGCAGACCCAGCCCAAGTGTGCAAGAAAACAATACTAGGGAGTGGAAGGGTACCTTTATGAACACACACAACATGGTAAGTGATACAAGTCCTCACCTGGTGGGCAGGCGTGGGCGGCTTGCAAGCCTGCTGAAACAGAAGCAAATAACCAGTTAGAACAGCAGAGCCCAGCCTGCCGAATGAGGGCTGCAGACCCCGGCTTCCCAGCGGGAAGAAGCCCCCGAGCGGGGCAATGTCTCCTGCATGGTGGATCTCCTCAGTCACAGTCCGAGGACTCAGAGAAGCAGTAGGAATATGCAGGCTGCAAGACCAGAGGCCCAAGCTTATTCTCCAACGTCGTGGAATGGGACTGTACGTCATTGAGCCCGAAGGCCTACGCTCCCGTACGCCACACGGGCAGAGCCATGAGAGAGCAACTTCTCTGGATGCCCACATTGGATTGAAATAATGTACTGTAGCACTGTTTTACACTAGTCCATACACAATTGAACCACCCACCCCATTAGCCTCCCAGATACTAAACTTTACTGAATTCCAACCCCATCAATGCAGTGGCCCTAAACCCTCAATGCAAAGCATAGGTATACAAACATCATGCATCAGTTACACAAATGTGCTAGGATCACATAAAGGCTGCTCTATAAGCACTGAAGCGGGGTGATGTAGGTGAGCCAGATTTCATATTTGATCTATAGCAAAATGGAAATCTGTATGGACCAAAACAAAGATCTATAGTCAGTCACTGAAAAGGCAAAAGGGACTACAACAGCAGCCAGACACAGTGCTCCTCTATTGTGAGAAAATAGAAAGCATAGGTGGCGATGATCCTAACAGGGGTGGTTCATGTTTAGTTAAACTTTGCTATCCTTGCTGAGCCGTCTACAGCTCCAGGATTCAATGTTACCTTGGGTAAGCTGGGCTACCATGCAGACCCAGCCCAAGTGTGCAAGAAAACAATACTAGGGAGTGGAAGGGTACCTTTATGAACACACACAACATGGTAAGTGATACAAGGCCTCACCTGGTGGGCAGGCGTGGGCGGCTTGCAAGCCTGCTGAAACAGAAGCGAATAACCAGTTAGAACAGCAGAGCCCAGCCTGCCGAATGAGGGCTGCAGACCCCGGCTTCCCAGCGGGAAGAAGCCCCCGAGCGGGGCAATGTCTCCTGCATGGTGGATCTCCTCAGTCACAGTCCGAGGACTCAGAGAAGCAGTAGGAATATGCAGGCTGCAAGACCAGAGGCCCAAGCTTATTCTCCAACGTCGTGGAATGGGACTGTACGTCATTGAGCCCGAAGGCCTACGCTCCCGTACGCCACACGGGCAGAGCCATGAGAGAGCAACTTCTCTGGATGCCCACATTGGATTGAAATAATGTACTGTGGCACTGTTTTACACTAGTCCATACACAATTGAACCACCCACCTCATTAGCCTCCCAGATACTAAACTTTACTGAATTCCAACCCCATCAATGCAGTGGCCCTAAACCCTCAATGCAAAGCATAGGTATACAAACATCATGCATCAGTTACACAAATGTGCTAGGATCACACAAAGGCTGCTCTATAAGCACTGAAACGGGGTGATGTAGGTGAGCCAGATTTCATATTTGATCTATAGCAAAATGGAAATCTGTATGGACCAAAACAAAGATCTACAGTCAGTCACTGAAAAGGCAAAAGGGACTACAACAGCAGCCAGACAGAGTGCTCCTCTATTGTGAGAAAATAGAAAGCATAGGTGGCGATGATCCTAACAGGGGTGGTTCATGTTTAGTTAAACTTTGCTATCCTTGCTGAGCCGTCTACAGCTCCAGGATTCAATGTTACCTTGGGTAAGCTGGGCTACCATGCAGACCCAGCCCAAGTGTGCAAGAAAACAATACTAGGGAGTGGAAGGGTACCTTTATGAACACACACAACATGGTAAGTGATACAAGTCCTCACCTGGTGGGCAGGCGTGGGCGGCTTGCAAGCCTGCTGAAACAGAAGCAAATAACCAGTTAGAACAGCAGAGCCCAGCCTGCCGAATGAGGGCTGCAGACCCCGGCTTCCCAGCGGGAAGAAGCCCCCGAGCGGGGCAATGTCTCCTGCATGGTGGATCTCCTCAGTCACAGTCCGAGGACTCAGAGAAGCAGTAGGAATATGCAGGCTGCAAGACCAGAGGCCCAAGCTTATTCTCCAACGTCGTGGAATGGGACTGTACGTCATTGAGCCCGAAGGCCTACGCTCCCGTACGCCACACGGGCAGAGCCATGAGAGAGCAACTTCTCTGGATGCCCACATTGGATTGAAATAATGTACTGTGGCACTGTTTTACACTAGTCCATACACAATTGAACCACCCACCTCATTAGCCTCCCAGATACTAAACTTTACTGAATTCCAACCCCATCAATGCAGTGGCCCTAAACCCTCAATGCAAAGCATAGGTATACAAACATCATGCATCAGTTACACAAATGTGCTAGGATCACACAAAGGCTGCTCTATAAGCACTGAAGCGGGGTGATGTAGGTGAGCCAGATTTCATATTTGATCTATAGCAAAATGGAAATCTGTATGGACCAAAACAAAGATCTACAGTCAGTCACTGAAAAGGCAAAAGGGACTACAACAGCAGCCAGACAGAGTGCTCCTCTATTGTGAGAAAATAGAAAGCATAGGTGGCGATGATCCTAACAGGGGTGGTTCATGTTTAGTTAAACTTTGCTATCCTTGCTGAGCCGTCTACAGCTCCAGGATTCAATGTTACCTTGGGTAAGCTGGGCTACCATGCAGACCCAGCCCAAGTGTGCAAGAAAACAATACTAGGGAGTGGAAGGGTACACCTTTATGAACACACACAACATGGTAAGTGATACAAGGCCTCACCTGGTGGGCAGGCGTGGGCGGCTTGCAAGCCTGCTGAAACAGAAGCGAATAACCAGTTAGAACAGCAGAGCCCAGCCTGCCGAATGAGGGCTGCAGACCCCGGCTTCCCAGCGGGAAGAAGCCCCCGAGCGGGGCAGTGTCTCCTGCCTGGTGGATCTCCTCAGTCACAGTCCGAGGACTCAGAGAAGCAGTAGGAATATGCAGGCTGCAAGACCAGAGGCCCAAGCTTATTCTCCAACGTCGTGGAATGGGACTGTACGTCATTGAGCCCGAAGGCCTACGCTCCCGTACGCCACACGGGCAGAGCCATGAGAGAGCAACTTCTCTGGATGCCCACATTGGATTGAAATAATGTACTGTGGCACTGTTTTACACTAGTCCATACACAATTGAACCACCCACCTCATTAGCCTCCCAGATACTAAACTTTACTGAATTCCAACCCCATCAATGCAGTGGCCCTAAACCCTCAATGCAAAGCATAGGTATACAAACATCATGCATCAGTTACACAAATGTGCTAGGATCACACAAAGGCTGCTCTATAAGCACTGAAACGGGGTGATGTAGGTGAGCCAGATTTCATATTTGATCTATAGCAAAATGGAAATCTGTATGGACCAAAACAAAGATCTACAGTCAGTCACTGAAAAGGCAAAAGGGACTACAACAGCAGCCAGACAGAGTGCTCCTCTATTGTGAGAAAATAGAAAGCATAGGTGGCGATGATCCTAACAGGGGTGGTTCATGTTTAGTTAAACTTTGCTATCCTTGCTGAGCCGTCTACAGCTCCAGGATTCAATGTTACCTTGGGTAAGCTGGGCTACCATGCAGACCCAGCCCAAGTGTGCAAGAAAACAATACTAGGGAGTGGAAGGGTACCTTTATGAACACACACAACATGGTAAGTGATACAAGTCCTCACCTGGTGGGCAGGCGTGGGCGGCTTGCAAGCCTGCTGAAACAGAAGCGAATAACCAGTTAGAACAGCAGAGCCCAGCCTGCCGAATGAGGGCTGCAGACCCCGGCTTCCCAGCGGGAAGAAGCCCCCGAGCGGGGCAGTGTCTCCTGCATGGTGGATCTCCTCAGTCACAGTCCGAGGACTCAGAGAAGCAGTAGGAATATGCAGGCTGCAAGACCAGAGGCCCAAGCTTATTCTCCAACGTCGTGGAATGGGACTGTACGTCATTGAGCCCGAAGGCCTACGCTCCCGTACGCCACACGGGCAGAGCCATGAGAGAGCAACTTCTCTGGATGCCCACATTGGATTGAAATAATGTACTGTGGCACTGTTTTACACTAGTCCATACACAATTGAACCACCCACCCCATTAGCCTCCCAGATACTAAACTTTACTGAATTCCAACCCCATCAATGCAGTGGCCCTAAACCCTCAATGCAAAGCATAGGTATACAAACATCATGCATCAGTTACACAAATGTGCTAGGATCACACAAAGGCTGCTCTATAAGCACTGAAGCGGGGTGATGTAGGTGAGCCAGATTTCATATTTGATCTATAGCAAAATGGAAATCTGTATGGACCAAAACAAAGATCTACAGTCAGTCACTGAAAAGGCAAAAGGGACTACAACAGCAGCCAGACACAGTGCTCCTCTATTGTGAGAAAATAGAAAGCATAGGTGGCGATGATCCTAACAGGGGTGGTTCATGTTTAGTTAAACTTTGCTATCCTTGCTGAGCCGTCTACAGCTCCAGGATTCAATGTTACCTTGGGTAAGCTGGGCTACCATGCAGACCCAGCCCAAGTGTGCAAGAAAACAATACTAGGGAGTGGAAGGGTACCTTTATGAACACACACAACATGGTAAGTGATACAAGGCCTCACCTGGTGGGCAGGCGTGGGCGGCTTGCAAGCCTGCTGAAACAGAAGCGAATAACCAGTTAGAACAGCAGAGCCCAGCCTGCCGAATGAGGGCTGCAGACCCCGGCTTCCCAGCGGGAAGAAGCCCCCGAGCGGGGCAATGTCTCCTGCATGGTGGATCTCCTCAGTCACAGTCCGAGGACTCAGAGAAGCAGTAGGAATATGCAGGCTGCAAGACCAGAGGCCCAAGCTTATTCTCCAACGTCGTGGAATGGGACTGTACGTCATTGAGCCCGAAGGCCTACGCTCCCGTACGCCACACGGGCAGAGCCATGAGAGAGCAACTTCTCTGGATGCCCACATTGGATTGAAATAATGTACTGTGGCACTGTTTTACACTAGTCCATACACAATTGAACCACCCACCTCATTAGCCTCCCAGATACTAAACTTTACTGAATTCCAACCCCATCAATGCAGTGGCCCTAAACCCTCAATGCAAAGCATAGGTATACAAACATCATGCATCAGTTACACAAATGTGCTAGGATCACACAAAGGCTGCTCTATAAGCACTGAAACGGGGTGATGTAGGTGAGCCAGATTTCATATTTGATCTATAGCAAAATGGAAATCTGTATGGACCAAAACAAAGATCTACAGTCAGTCACTGAAAAGGCAAAAGGGACTACAACAGCAGCCAGACAGAGTGCTCCTCTATTGTGAGAAAATAGAAAGCATAGGTGGCGATGATCCTAACAGGGGTGGTTCATGTTTAGTTAAACTTTGCTATCCTTGCTGAGCCGTCTACAGCTCCAGGATTCAATGTTACCTTGGGTAAGCTGGGCTACCATGCAGACCCAGCCCAAGTGTGCAAGAAAACAATACTAGGGAGTGGAAGGGTACCTTTATGAACACACACAACATGGTAAGTGATACAAGTCCTCACCTGGTGGGCAGGCGTGGGCGGCTTGCAAGCCTGCTGAAACAGAAGCAAATAACCAGTTAGAACAGCAGAGCCCAGCCTGCCGAATGAGGGCTGCAGACCCCGGCTTCCCAGCGGGAAGAAGCCCCCGAGCGGGGCAATGTCTCCTGCATGGTGGATCTCCTCAGTCACAGTCCGAGGACTCAGAGAAGCAGTAGGAATATGCAGGCTGCAAGACCAGAGGCCCAAGCTTATTCTCCAACGTCGTGGAATGGGACTGTACGTCATTGAGCCCGAAGGCCTACGCTCCCGTACGCCACACGGGCAGAGCCATGAGAGAGCAACTTCTCTGGATGCCCACATTGGATTGAAATAATGTACTGTGGCACTGTTTTACACTAGTCCATACACAATTGAACCACCCACCTCATTAGCCTCCCAGATACTAAACTTTACTGAATTCCAACCCCATCAATGCAGTGGCCCTAAACCCTCAATGCAAAGCATAGGTATACAAACATCATGCATCAGTTACACAAATGTGCTAGGATCACACAAAGGCTGCTCTATAAGCACTGAAGCGGGGTGATGTAGGTGAGCCAGATTTCATATTTGATCTATAGCAAAATGGAAATCTGTATGGACCAAAACAAAGATCTACAGTCAGTCACTGAAAAGGCAAAAGGGACTACAACAGCAGCCAGACAGAGTGCTCCTCTATTGTGAGAAAATAGAAAGCATAGGTGGCGATGATCCTAACAGGGGTGGTTCATGTTTAGTTAAACTTTGCTATCCTTGCTGAGCCGTCTACAGCTCCAGGATTCAATGTTACCTTGGGTAAGCTGGGCTACCATGCAGACCCAGCCCAAGTGTGCAAGAAAACAATACTAGGGAGTGGAAGGGTACACCTTTATGAACACACACAACATGGTAAGTGATACAAGGCCTCACCTGGTGGGCAGGCGTGGGCGGCTTGCAAGCCTGCTGAAACAGAAGCGAATAACCAGTTAGAACAGCAGAGCCCAGCCTGCCGAATGAGGGCTGCAGACCCCGGCTTCCCAGCGGGAAGAAGCCCCCGAGCGGGGCAATGTCTCCTGCATGGTGGATCTCCTCAGTCACAGTCCGAGGACTCAGAGAAGCAGTAGGAATATGCAGGCTGCAAGACCAGAGGCCCAAGCTTATTCTCCAACGTCGTGGAATGGGACTGTACGTCATTGAGCCCGAAGGCCTACGCTCCCGTACGCCACACGGGCAGAGCCATGAGAGAGCAACTTCTCTGGATGCCCACATTGGATTGAAATAATGTACTGTGGCACTGTTTTACACTAGTCCATACACAATTGAACCACCCACCCCATTAGCCTCCCAGATACTAAACTTTACTGAATTCCAACCCCATCAATGCAGTGGCCCTAAACCCTCAATGCAAAGCATAGGTATACAAACATCATGCATCAGTTACACAAATGTGCTAGGATCACATAAAGGCTGCTCTATAAGCACTGAAGCGGGGTGATGTAGGTGAGCCAGATTTCATATTTGATCTATAGCAAAATGGAAATCTGTATGGACCAAAACAAAGATCTATAGTCAGTCACTGAAAAGGCAAAAGGGACTACAACAGCAGCCAGACACAGTGCTCCTCTATTGTGAGAAAATAGAAAGCATAGGTGGCGATGATCCTAACAGGGGTGGTTCATGTTTAGTTAAACTTTGCTATCCTTGCTGAGCCGTCTACAGCTCCAGGATTCAATGTTACCTTGGGTAAGCTGGGCTACCATGCAGACCCAGCCCAAGTGTGCAAGAAAACAATACTAGGGAGTGGAAGGGTACCTTTATGAACACACACAACATGGTAAGTGATACAAGGCCTCACCTGGTGGGCAGGCGTGGGCGGCTTGCAAGCCTGCTGAAACAGAAGCGAATAACCAGTTAGAACAGCAGAGCCCAGCCTGCCGAATGAGGGCTGCAGACCCCGGCTTCCCAGCGGGAAGAAGCCCCCGAGCGGGGCAATGTCTCCTGCATGGTGGATCTCCTCAGTCACAGTCCGAGGACTCAGAGAAGCAGTAGGAATATGCAGGCTGCAAGACCAGAGGCCCAAGCTTATTCTCCAACGTCGTGGAATGGGACTGTACGTCATTGAGCCCGAAGGCCTACGCTCCCGTACGCCACACGGGCAGAGCCATGAGAGAGCAACTTCTCTGGATGCCCACATTGGATTGAAATAATGTACTGTGGCACTGTTTTACACTAGTCCATACACAATTGAACCACCCACCTCATTAGCCTCCCAGATACTAAACTTTACTGAATTCCAACCCCATCAATGCAGTGGCCCTAAACCCTCAATGCAAAGCATAGGTATACAAACATCATGCATCAGTTACACAAATGTGCTAGGATCACACAAAGGCTGCTCTATAAGCACTGAAACGGGGTGATGTAGGTGAGCCAGATTTCATATTTGATCTATAGCAAAATGGAAATCTGTATGGACCAAAACAAAGATCTACAGTCAGTCACTGAAAAGGCAAAAGGGACTACAACAGCAGCCAGACAGAGTGCTCCTCTATTGTGAGAAAATAGAAAGCATAGGTGGCGATGATCCTAACAGGGGTGGTTCATGTTTAGTTAAACTTTGCTATCCTTGCTGAGCCGTCTACAGCTCCAGGATTCAATGTTACCTTGGGTAAGCTGGGCTACCATGCAGACCCAGCCCAAGTGTGCAAGAAAACAATACTAGGGAGTGGAAGGGTACCTTTATGAACACACACAACATGGTAAGTGATACAAGTCCTCACCTGGTGGGCAGGCGTGGGCGGCTTGCAAGCCTGCTGAAACAGAAGCAAATAACCAGTTAGAACAGCAGAGCCCAGCCTGCCGAATGAGGGCTGCAGACCCCGGCTTCCCAGCGGGAAGAAGCCCCCGAGCGGGGCAATGTCTCCTGCATGGTGGATCTCCTCAGTCACAGTCCGAGGACTCAGAGAAGCAGTAGGAATATGCAGGCTGCAAGACCAGAGGCCCAAGCTTATTCTCCAACGTCGTGGAATGGGACTGTACGTCATTGAGCCCGAAGGCCTACGCTCCCGTACGCCACACGGGCAGAGCCATGAGAGAGCAACTTCTCTGGATGCCCACATTGGATTGAAATAATGTACTGTGGCACTGTTTTACACTAGTCCATACACAATTGAACCACCCACCTCATTAGCCTCCCAGATACTAAACTTTACTGAATTCCAACCCCATCAATGCAGTGGCCCTAAACCCTCAATGCAAAGCATAGGTATACAAACATCATGCATCAGTTACACAAATGTGCTAGGATCACACAAAGGCTGCTCTATAAGCACTGAAGCGGGGTGATGTAGGTGAGCCAGATTTCATATTTGATCTATAGCAAAATGGAAATCTGTATGGACCAAAACAAAGATCTACAGTCAGTCACTGAAAAGGCAAAAGGGACTACAACAGCAGCCAGACAGAGTGCTCCTCTATTGTGAGAAAATAGAAAGCATAGGTGGCGATGATCCTAACAGGGGTGGTTCATGTTTAGTTAAACTTTGCTATCCTTGCTGAGCCGTCTACAGCTCCAGGATTCAATGTTACCTTGGGTAAGCTGGGCTACCATGCAGACCCAGCCCAAGTGTGCAAGAAAACAATACTAGGGAGTGGAAGGGTACACCTTTATGAACACACACAACATGGTAAGTGATACAAGGCCTCACCTGGTGGGCAGGCGTGGGCGGCTTGCAAGCCTGCTGAAACAGAAGCGAATAACCAGTTAGAACAGCAGAGCCCAGCCTGCCGAATGAGGGCTGCAGACCCCGGCTTCCCAGCGGGAAGAAGCCCCCGAGCGGGGCAGTGTCTCCTGCCTGGTGGATCTCCTCAGTCACAGTCCGAGGACTCAGAGAAGCAGTAGGAATATGCAGGCTGCAAGACCAGAGGCCCAAGCTTATTCTCCAACGTCGTGGAATGGGACTGTACGTCATTGAGCCCGAAGGCCTACGCTCCCGTACGCCACACGGGCAGAGCCATGAGAGAGCAACTTCTCTGGATGCCCACATTGGATTGAAATAATGTACTGTGGCACTGTTTTACACTAGTCCATACACAATTGAACCACCCACCTCATTAGCCTCCCAGATACTAAACTTTACTGAATTCCAACCCCATCAATGCAGTGGCCCTAAACCCTCAATGCAAAGCATAGGTATACAAACATCATGCATCAGTTACACAAATGTGCTAGGATCACACAAAGGCTGCTCTATAAGCACTGAAACGGGGTGATGTAGGTGAGCCAGATTTCATATTTGATCTATAGCAAAATGGAAATCTGTATGGACCAAAACAAAGATCTACAGTCAGTCACTGAAAAGGCAAAAGGGACTACAACAGCAGCCAGACAGAGTGCTCCTCTATTGTGAGAAAATAGAAAGCATAGGTGGCGATGATCCTAACAGGGGTGGTTCATGTTTAGTTAAACTTTGCTATCCTTGCTGAGCCGTCTACAGCTCCAGGATTCAATGTTACCTTGGGTAAGCTGGGCTACCATGCAGACCCAGCCCAAGTGTGCAAGAAAACAATACTAGGGAGTGGAAGGGTACCTTTATGAACACACACAACATGGTAAGTGATACAAGGCCTCACCTGGTGGGCAGGCGTGGGCGGCTTGCAAGCCTGCTGAAACAGAAGCGAATAACCAGTTAGAACAGCAGAGCCCAGCCTGCCGAATGAGGGCTGCAGACCCCGGCTTCCCAGCGGGAAGAAGCCCCCGAGCGGGGCAATGTCTCCTGCATGGTGGATCTCCTCAGTCACAGTCCGAGGACTCAGAGAAGCAGTAGGAATATGCAGGCTGCAAGACCAGAGGCCCAAGCTTATTCTCCAACGTCGTGGAATGGGACTGTACGTCATTGAGCCCGAAGGCCTACGCTCCCGTACGCCACACGGGCAGAGCCATGAGAGAGCAACTTCTCTGGATGCCCACATTGGATTGAAATAATGTACTGTGGCACTGTTTTACACTAGTCCATACACAATTGAACCACCCACCTCATTAGCCTCCCAGATACTAAACTTTACTGAATTCCAACCCCATCAATGCAGTGGCCCTAAACCCTCAATGCAAAGCATAGGTATACAAACATCATGCATCAGTTACACAAATGTGCTAGGATCACACAAAGGCTGCTCTATAAGCACTGAAACGGGGTGATGTAGGTGAGCCAGATTTCATATTTGATCTATAGCAAAATGGAAATCTGTATGGACCAAAACAAAGATCTACAGTCAGTCACTGAAAAGGCAAAAGGGACTACAACAGCAGCCAGACAGAGTGCTCCTCTATTGTGAGAAAATAGAAAGCATAGGTGGCGATGATCCTAACAGGGGTGGTTCATGTTTAGTTAAACTTTGCTATCCTTGCTGAGCCGTCTACAGCTCCAGGATTCAATGTTACCTTGGGTAAGCTGGGCTACCATGCAGACCCAGCCCAAGTGTGCAAGAAAACAATACTAGGGAGTGGAAGGGTACACCTTTATGAACACACACAACATGGTAAGTGATACAAGGCCTCACCTGGTGGGCAGGCGTGGGCGGCTTGCAAGCCTGCTGAAACAGAAGCGAATAACCAGTTAGAACAGCAGAGCCCAGCCTGCCGAATGAGGGCTGCAGACCCCGGCTTCCCAGCGGGAAGAAGCCCCCGAGCGGGGCAGTGTCTCCTGCCTGGTGGATCTCCTCAGTCACAGTCCGAGGACTCAGAGAAGCAGTAGGAATACGCAGGCTGCAAGACCAGAGGCCCGGCTTGTTCTCCAACGCCGTGGAAGGGGACTGCCCGTCACGGAGCCCGAGGGCCTACGCTCCCGTGCGCCACCCGGGCAGAGCCGAGAGAGCGCAGCTTCTCCGGACGCCCACGTTGGATGCCGGACCCAGTGGGGGCCCTCCGGGGGCAGCGAGCGGCGCCAGGGCCGGGCCGAGCCGCAGGCTCCAGTCGGGGGGGGAGGGCCCAGGCTGCGGCCTTGCCGCCCCTGCGGGGCCCGGGGCTCCTGCCCTGCGTGCGGCGGGGGGGGGGGGGGTCCCAAGGCCGCGCTGACCCAGCCACGCCACCGTCCCCAGCGGGCCCCTGCAGGCGCAGATGCCCCCGCCCCCCATTAGCAAAAGGGAAGCAGCGAAGCGGGCCCGCGAGCAATCATGATCCCCCCCGGCCACCGTCTCCCCGTTCGTGCTGCACTAACCCCCTCACCCCAAGCCCAGCCTCCCCTTCGCCGTGGGCGGGAAAGGAATCATGACCCCACTGGGCCACCATCCCCCCCGCTACCCATCGCTGGTGCTTGCTCACCACGAGCCGAGCCGCCCCTTCCACTCACCTCGCTCCGAGGAAAAAGAGCGAAGAAGGCGGGGCAACGAGAATTTATACAGCCCAGGGCACGACGGGAAGAGCTGGTCCAGAGCGCATGCGCTGCAGCGGTGAGCCGGAAACGGCCGGACGGAGGGGAGCGCGCGCGCGCGCTTGCGTTGCGTCACGTTGCATCGCTCGGGGCGGGCCCAGGTGCCAATAGCTCCGTGGGTGAGCGACAGCCTGCGGCGCTCCCTGAAGCGCATGCGTACTATCGATCTCGGGAGGGGAAGGCGTTTGTCCTTCGGGCGGCAGCGGGTGCGGGGAGCTCAGGCAGCGCCCCCTGCAGGGCCACCCTAGACCAGCAGCGGGTGGGGCAGTGGCAGGCCCACACCGAGAGGGGCAGGGGACCACCCCCCCCCCCCCCATGCGTCCCGATATTTTGATCCTACCCTTAACTCGTGCTGGTAGCCACCCTGAGACTTTCCCCTAAAATAAATTAACTTCAGGGCAAATACTTATGCACCTGGGGGGAGGGATAGCTCAGTGGTTTGAGCATGGGCCTGCTAAACCCAGGGTTGTGAGTTCAATCCTTGAGGGGGCCATTTAGGGATCTGGGGCAAAAATTGGGGATTGGCCCTGCTTTGAGCAGGGGGTTGGACTAGATGACCTCCTGAGGTCCCTTCCAACCCTGAGATTCTATGATTCTATGATAGTCCCAGCCAAAGCCTTGCAATTAGTGTGTGTGTAGGGAAAGTGAAATGTGCATGTTCGTTAATATCGCCGAGCCTGGCGACTGCCTGGGGTTAAGGACAAAAGGGGAAATGGAACTAGGGTGACCAGACAGCAAGAGTGAAAAATCGGGATGGGGTGGGGGGGGTAATAGGAGCCTATATAAGAAAAAGACCCCAAAATTACAACTGTCCCTATACACTCGGGACATCTGGTCACCCTAAACAGAACAAAGTAAAATGTTTCAGGTATTCCAGCGGTGGATTCATTTTTCACTGACCTCCCAGACCGTTCTGGACCTTTGAAGAATCTCATGGAACCTTTCTGAGGACAGAGAACGACATTTTCCTTGAACCGCCTAGAATGTTGTCAGCTGTGCCCTAGCGGGTAGATAAGGGGTAGGCTAACCAGGGTAACAGTCTAAGGCTGTCAACTCCTGTAACGCTGTTTAATACTGGTCCACCTAATGCTGATGCGCAGTTCAACTTCTTGATGTTAGTACATTTCAGTTATTCTTAAAATTAAAAAGTTTCTATATCCTTAGAGCAGTGGTTCTCAACCTGCGGCCCAATCACCACAGAGCTGGGGCCCATGTGGCATCCTCAGGGCCATACAGGAAGTATTGGATGCGGCCCACAATGGTAAATAAGTTGAGAACCACTGCCTTAGAGGAAACTAGTTTTATTTGCTCATATATGGCATGAATAAATACAGGTTTTGCATGCTAGGATCTGTAATGTATCGTCTTATATGACAGGACTAAATCATGCCTGCAAATCATGCATCAAAGTTGTGAAATGGGCTACAAATGCAATAAAAATAATTTAATCAAAAGTTTAACAAATGGGGGGGGGGGGGGGGGGGAATGCGCTGAAGACGCTCCTCGCCTGGGGCACCATTTGGTCTAGGGCCAGCCCTGGGTAAAACTGGGTAGCATAGACCAGGCCTAAAGGTTTGGAGACAAAGTCAGCAGTGGCTACCAAAGAGCATGACATCCGCAGGTCTCAGTAAGGGTGCACTGGCAGAAATCAGTCTCTGTTTCATCCCACAGAACTTCAAACAGGTCCCTAAATCCTGTGGGCAGATGGACCTCACTAACCTATCAGAGGGGTAGCCGTGTTTATCGCTTCTACAGATCCAGACAGAGTCCTGTGGCACCTTATAGACTAACAGACGTATTGGAACATAAGCTTTCGTGGGTGAATACCCACTTCTTCAGTTGCATCTGAAGAAGTGCCTATTCACCCACAAAAGCTTATGCTCCCATACGTCTGTTAGTCTATAAGGTGCCACAGGACTCACTAACCTAATGGTTCTCCTCAGGCCCATTCATACACAACAGAAGCAAATGTACTCCAGCTCACTAGCTACCGTAATATCATATTTATATAGTATTTCATCTTTAAGATTCAAAAGACCTTAACCTACTATATAGCATCATGGCAGAAATGCTATCGCTCTTGAGAGTGGAGGGCGGCAGCCAGCTAGTACAGAGTCTGCTGTACAACGCAGATGAGAGGAAATTTTGGTCAGAGGCACTAGGACAACAACATTCCCTATCCTTACAGGTAACATCCTGAGGATCTTCAGTCTAGGGTGGACAGGACCTTAGTCATGGTCTCATCTGACAGACCTGCAAAGAATAAAACCGCACAGAACTTCATTGCTCCTCCTCAAGGGAATAAAGGCTGTGTTACCTCTGCTGGGATTTGAAGTGCTCCCATTATTTCTCACCTCCTGCTAGTGGCACAAAACGAAAGACAAGTTGTTTTGTTTACAAAAAAAGTCCTAAAATACTTTTATTTAATAATTAAAATTTGTCAACAGGAAGACAGATATACAATGCAATCATTTAGTCTACAGAGATTTTGTACATCAGGGAAGCAATCTGGAAGTACAATGCACCAGTTCCATATTGTTTTCTATAAAGGAAACGTCAATCTTTGCCTCTTGCTTGTGAATCATTGTTTTTGGGGACAGTGAGGAAGAAACAAGAAATTATCCCCAGTGACTCCTTGCTCTAAGAGTATGATGACTGAGATGAAACAAGGATTAACTGGATCTCCTGGGGTGTGAAGGCAGCAGATGAGGGTGCCACATTACACCCCGTAGGACTGGCCCAGCAGATACTTGGCACATCATGGAAGAAGGGCAGTACCAAGAACATGAAAAGGCCTCCACACTAGGCAGACATACATAGGATTCATGAGCACAGACCTCAAGCACACTAATGCCAACTGCTAGTCAGCACAAGCTGTGAGTGACCTCCAGAAAAGAGAGTGAACAAGCAATGAACAAAACACGCCAGTGATCCAACAATACAGAACCCTCCACCCACCCTATAAAATCCCAAATCCCCCATATTCTTGAGTAACATTTCCCCCACGTCATTCCAAGTGTCACTTCACCCCCACAGGACAAGTGCTGTGCACATCACTACAGAAGTAGCTTATGTCAGCATTAAAAAATTCAGTAAGAACTGATAAGAGAACATTCTCAGAAGACTGACTGGTTTTAAGGTCACTTTTTAAAACCTCTTCCCCTCCACAGTGTAATTCTCAGAATTTCCAGTAGGTTTCGCTATGAGAATAGGAAAAGGCAAGTTTCACCCTGATTTGGGAGAGTAAAAGAAAAGAGGAAGCCATAATCAAAGAAAAAACTTATTACATGCCACAACTTCCTGAAATTAAAAACAAAACTTTAAAAGGCAACCATCATTTCCTGTGTCTGTAGCTCCTGTTAAACAAGACTTAATTGTCTCAAGATCAGGTCTGTTAGCACAGGAGCAGGTTCGTGGGTTTGTTTTTTGTAAAATAAAAAAAAAAAGTTTACAAGATGCAGCATATGTTGTTAAGATCTATACATTTCCCTTCCAGGCCAACATACCATTGGTCAGTAGTGATTCAGAGTATTAAGTACATTACAAAGAAGCAAGCAAAACCAAAAATAGTCACGTCAGTTTCCTGCCAGGACAGCATTTTTTAAAAAGGTTTCCTTTGTACACAGCAAATATACACACATGCTTCCCAGCTCTCTGGAACATCAGAGCTTAGATTACTTTTTCCCCCCTTACCAAAAGGGAAAAACAGAAAGTTCCAACCAGTTTGTAAGGACTATTTACAGTGGAGAACAGGGCCCATCGGCAGCGATAAAGGGAGCTGGGGGAGGGGTGGAAGAGCTCAGTTCCAATGCCGGTGTGGTTCCCAGGAAGGTGAGCCGGGATGCCATGGGGAGTATTGCTCTATCATGCGAGGTATAGTGTTCAGTTCCAGCCTGATGGCACTCGAGATGCGTTTGTTCCAGTGAAATGCTACATTCAGATAGGATCCCCCTGCACCCCAGCTCAGAGCCCTTTTCTGGGTATGTTTTCAAGGCAAAGCTTGGACGAGCCCCAAGGTTCTCCCCCACTATATTGCCCAGGAGATGGAAATAGCACACGCTTCCAATCCTCCCTCCTCTGGTCTCTCTCATTCCCTCTTCTGGAGGATCATGGCCGGTGGAACCTAAAATAGAAGAGTAAAACCAGTGTCACACCTGGAATTTGGGTAAACTGTAAGGTAGGGTTACGGATGTTAAAATATCAGGCTGTCTTTAATAAATTGGTAGTGTCCCTGCACGGGCAGTGTGTAATCACTGGGCTCTCAGTGATCATTTTAGAGGCACTTCATGTCCCTGCACACCAAGCCACTCCAGTGGGGACTGAGAGCAAGAACTTCTCCTGCGTTGCCAAGCCAACACACTCCCAACTCTAGCCTGGGGGGGGGGAGCGGCTTTTCATTCTCTATTCACTTCTATGCAGAGACTGTGGAGCGAGTGGGAGGGAATTGTGATGGTGTTTTCTGTAACATGGGCACCTGGCTACTTGTTTCACATACTAGTTAACAGCTGGTTAGTGGTGTATCAGCTTTTGCTCACTATTGATTTACCAGGATTTGATTCTCCAATGCACAGGTGAAAGGCTCAATAACCCAATACCCAGTCAGCAGGTGCACCCAAGAAGCTCCCCCACAATAAAGTGAAGATAAATATCTGTGAAAGCTGCATCTGGTTATTTCTCCCAGATGGGATTAAAGCTCAGTACTCAATATTAAAGCTCAGATCTGCTCTTGGATTAAGAGGCTCAGAACACAGCTTTATGAGCAAGACCAGAAGCAGCTATGGCCTGTATGGAGGCAAAGCGCCTGGGGTCTTGTCTCACTCACCGTGTGAAGTGTTTGCTGTCTTCATGGACTTGCATTTCCGAGCTTTTAAACTCATTCAGTTCCTTTCGGATGGCAGCCTGCAGGGAGGGGGAAAGAAATCCTTTCAGCTCACCCGCACTGTGTATTTCCTCCCCACCGACAATTTACATAGACCCAGGCCGTGCTGCATGTACAGATCTGCTTGTGGCTGGGCCGCACCATCTCAATTACTCTTAATGAAAAAAATGAAGGGCATGTGTAGTTTTGAAATGGACAGGCCTACCCACAGCCTCCATTTCCTAGTAACTGAAGAGGGAGCTTGCACACAGCTGTAACTCAAGTGAGGTACTGGAGATCAAACTTCTTCAGCAACCCCACTCAAGACTCAGGCTACGTCTACACTACCCGCCCAATTCGGCGGGTAGCTATCAATGTTCTGGGATCGATTTACCGCGTCTCGTCTAGACGCGATAAATCGATCCCAGAGCCGCTCCCCGTCGACACCGGAACTCCATCCTCCGCGAACAGAGGAAGCGCTGTCGACGGGGGAGCCTGCCTGCTGCCGTGTGGACCGGGGTAAGTACCTTTAAAAATCGATCTAAGATATTCTACTTCAGCTACGTTATTCACGTAGCTGAAGTTGCATATCTTAGATCGATCCCCCCCCACCTAGTGTAGACCAGCCCTCAGGTTAACCCTAAAATACTGGCTAGTCCCCAGATGCTTGATACCCTGAGGTCTGCCCAGTTCCTAAGGGATGATGGTGCATGGAACTGGACTGAGACTTTTCTGCAGCGATCCTGATCAGACCAGCCTCAGCCTGCCAAGAACATCCCCACCTCTTCCTGGGTCTTCCCAGCATCTGCTTCCTCCTGCTATTGGCTCCTGTCCACTCCTTCAGATCAGAGGCCAGAGCAAAAAGAGGGAGGTTGGGCTGGGAATGGGGAGAAAGCGGCATGGAGCCCAAACGGGCCTTGTGTGTAGAGAACTGGAAACTGTTGGCGTGCTGGCAGCGGGTGGGTGCTGAACAGGATGGGGCTAGGGAGGTGCGATGAGTCATTCCGGAGACTGGAGGGAGACCGGGGTCCCACCACATGGAAGAGTTGAAGCACAAGGAAGAAGAGCAAGTTTACTTTGCTCACATCCCTGAGCATGGGGCTCCAAGGGTTGGGAAGAGTGTTCTCCCCATTACCTTGTCAGCAGGTGTGAGTTTTGTCCACGGCTTATCTGCTCTCCGGTCATAGTCATGAGCATCTGTCACCTCCACATATTCATGAAACCTCAGGATCTTCCTAGCTTGAAGTTCAGCCACTGTAGGCCTTTGACTAAGCTGAAAGCAACAGAAGACAAGTCAGCTTCGACCATACTTGTCACCAGCGTGCATTCTGGCCAAAGACCCCACCATTTGATCTTTATCGTGCATGTAAGACAGATCACTAGACACAGACCATTGCTTGTGATGTGGGATGCAACAAAGCACACCAGTATTGTCCTTAAGGAAGAGTTAATTGTCTCATCAGTGAAGTGAGTCTATGGTTGGATTTATAGTGTAAAAAGCACCCAGGGCCAGGATGGCATTTCAAATGAGAGCTACAGGAACAGATGGAAGGGGGACCTCAACACAGCAATTGCAGGAAACTGACTGTGTGGGATACACCCCTACCCTGATTCTAATGTGGGATTCCCCTCTACTGCCCCATGGAACGGCAACATGTACTCATGTTCCATAACAATATGCTCTGTAAAAATTTCTCCCCAGCCACAAGTATGGGACAAGTTTAACCCTGTCCCTGCAGGCTAGACCCATCTGGGATCAACAGCTAATCCTGTTGGTATATGGAAGACAGCAGTGTTAGAATCTGGGACACACTGTCCATTTCACACCCCATTCTGGAAATAGTGTCCACAATTCTCAAACCTGGCTGCCTGAAGTTAGGTTCCTAAATCCAAGTCTAAGCACTTAAATAGAAGTGGCCTGTTTTTCCAGAGGTGCTGGGCACAAATCCCACTGAAGACAATGGCTAAGCAGTTGCGGCTCCCATCAGTTTCTCCCAGGCATTTATTTAGGAACTTGATTTCAGGCCACCCAGTTTGAAAACCATGGCAGCTGTTGTTTTAATATGGAACTCCGACACCCCAGTGATAGGTGCAGTAGGAATACCTCGACTGGCCAGACCAATTCCCAGCTTATTACGGTCACAGGGCACTCAGGATAACCACAGAGCAGCCTCATGACTCCCCCACCCCTCTATGTTCTCTTAGCTGCTTACTACCACCACCATCCACAACAGCTCAGAGAGACGGGAAACACCACATGGAGCACTGCAGTACCTTTCTGGTGAGGCGGCGTTTAATCTCCCGCTTCTCAGCCTGCCGGTCAGCCTCATTTTTTTCTGGCAAGGGGGAAAAAATATTTCATTTAAAGCAGTGCCATCACCTCACATTGTTGAAAACCACGGTCAAGAGCTGAATTCAGAAAACCAGCTTTTCATATCAGTGGAATATCTGCATCTCCTACCACCTGTCTGCAGTAACTCCAGGCATGCTGAGCGCGCTAGGGCCTGAATCAGACATCCTTACTCATCAAACAGTCCACGGACTAAGGATGGCAGAATGGGCCTTACCTCAGGATGGTTCAGTAGCTAACCAGAACCCTCTCCAGGCTAGCAGAGGACTCGGAGTAAAATTTTCTGAAGCACCTGAGTGACTTTGGCTCCTATGGGCCTAAGTCACATTTTAAAATGGGTGTTAGATTTAGGGGAGGGAGGGAGGGAGGGAATTTTCAGTTATGCTAATGATTAAAGAGCAATACAAAGAAGGAAATTTCTGTTTAAAATAATCTCTAAGCTGACATTTTATTTTCTAGAGTTGATTTTTTAAGTCTTGTCTCTTTTCACCATTTACACGGTACACGCTAATTGCATTCATCATGGGCAACAAAGCTAGAAAGACCATAGTCACCAGCTGTGTTTTATGCCATAGCATGACGCAGTGATCTGCAGGCTGCACATATAGCAGTCGAATGTTTACACCCAAGCAAAACCCCTTTTCTTTAAAAAATTCATGGGAAGAAAGCGTGTGTGTTATTTCACAATCCTTCGGGTGTAAATTAGTGAGCAGGGTCCTTTCAACTGTGTCTGAGTGTTCACACTATTATTCAGGAAGCTTCAGACAGGATAGTGTTTGCTGGTACTTCACAGAAGGGATACAGAACAGTGTATTAACACTAGCTCAGTACAGTTTGTAAACAGGCCCAAAACTCAGCTCTAAAACTGCCGAAGGCATATGTTCTACCCCGGCACCCCTCTGATGCTACAACTGAGAAGCAGGGCCTTCTATCGCAGGCTTCTGGATTTTATGGAGTCCCATTTATTAATCACAATTCAAACCATTTCTCATGGGTAACAGTGTAACTTGGAAATCTAATGAAGCTGTTTTTATACAATGATGTAACCAGGCCACAGAATGCCCTGTCACCACAGTGCCAAGCAGAGGCCCTTTTGTATTTAGCCAATTTGCCCAGATCTCAGTGCATCTGGAGTAAAGCAAAGCATTAAGAGGACATTAAACAAACAGAAAAAAACCAGCAATACTTTTAAGTGTTTGGGAGCTTTAGAGAAGCTGCTACTCACGTTGAAGTATGTTCCTTTGCTCCAGCTCTTCTGCTGTTGGTCTCTGACTTAGCCGCCTAAATAAGAGGAGGTAAAAAACCATTACACTTGCCCAGCCATATTCCTGTAGGACACACAGACGCGAACACTCATTTGGAGGCAGCAGGGAATAGAGTTAATACGATACTCGCTTTAATCCTCTTGCTCCCCTTTTTCATTACTGCTCAAACCAGACAACTATTTCGTACTCTGCCCTCCACCCGCTAACAGCTTTTCACCCAGACAGCAGAATCCACTAGACTGAACTTGGCCTAAGTGGGTGCTGCTCCCAGGGAGCTGTCTGGGCCAGACAGCAGTGGTGTAAGTAACACAGGAGGCTGGTCAGAAGTTGGGTGTAAATGGTTTCTCAGTGTAACTTCTAATGCACCTGTATTTGTCGGGCGCTTCAAACATGTTAACTTGCACATATGGGAGGGCTAGAGTGTAGCAGGAAGACAGCCTGCGTGAGGATGTCAGATAAAGCAGGGCAATAGTTGTCACATGGAAACACGTCACTGGTTTTTCCTTCTCCACACCAAGGAGTGGGGGCACAATTGGGTGGCACAAGCTGACCCCACACCTAGCACACTGGTAACCAGGGGCCTATCTCTGTCCCCTTGTGCTGTCTGGACGCAGCAGAACACCCACGCTGGCCAGGCTGGTGATGAGTGCACAACTGCAGCCTGGAGCGGAGGAAGGTGAGAAGCTGCTGAGGCGGGCCAGTGGTGAGGCAGCAAGGTTGTTCAAGTATCTGGCTGCCTCCTCTCTCTCCCCAGGGGCTGAGGTGAGGAGGAGGAGGAACAGGGAGCAGTGAGTGGAAGCAAAGAAGCCTCTGAAGCATTTGGTCTTGGTTGCAGTTAGACAGGTACTGAGATACCGTACAGCAATTCCTGTTCTTAGAACTGCCAGCACAGCAAGGGCTGAAGCAGCCCAGAAGCACCATTGCAGGGGAATCCCACCTGGATGTGAGGGACTCCAACTCAGCTGTGGGCAGCACGAGAGGGGTCCCAGGTGTGTCCCTCTAGGGCAGGGATCTCAAACTCAAATCACCACAAGGGCCACATGAGAACTAGTAAATTGGCCCGAGGGCCGCATCACTGAAACCTTTTCATACAATGATACAAAAGTATAGTCAAAAATGAAAAAAAAATGAAGAGTAATATAGTATTCTATTAAAAATCACTGTATTAACTTTTTAAAAACTGTAATGCAAAGAGGGGTTTTAATAAAATATAAACACTCAGTAATGTTTGGAGCTTGGCTGCCAGTGGAGTCGGTGCCTATGGTGGGCCGCAGGAAATAACTCCGCGGGCCGCATGTGGCCCACGGTCCACGTGTTTGAGACCCCTGCTCTAGGGCAAGACACTTTGCAGACATGCTTTAGTTTACACCCACAGAACTCCCACTCCTCCCCAGGCCAAATTCAGCCCTTGGGTAAGGGAGCTGTACCCTCTAACTTCAGGAAGTGCAGTACCAGCGCCACCCAGGGTCCCACAGAATGCCTACCCACAGCAAGCTAGACGATCTTGCCACTTGCACCTGTTTTTCAAATTACATCTCCCAAGTTGCTCACATCACTGCTCAACGTGGCCCCTCAAACTTTGTTTTTACCAGCACACGTCAATCCAGGAAATGAGAAGTCTGACAGGCTATTGGGGTAGGAAGAGTTGGCTCTTCCAGCTCAAACGGCTTCCCTTCCAAACAGTGGAAACTGTCCTGAGTGAAATGTAAGCTTCCTGTCTTTACATTATTTCAGAGGGAAATGACACGCAAGCCTAGCACCCCAGCCCCAACGCAGCAGAGAAAAAGCCTCCTTGTTGCCACATTTCAGGCAAGCAGATTTCTTGGCTCACCCTTAGTTATGCAAAACACTTGAGAGGATTTTTCTTTTCCTCTGCATTTTGTACCTGATCAGCGCTGTTCCAATCTGTTGCCGAATTTCATTCCACTCCTCCTTGCTCTTCCGCGGGAAAGCATTCTTTTCCTCCAGCTCCTGCTGGGTGGCCATGTTGCCCAGTTTCATGGCCAGCGTATCTTTCCTCTTCACCTTGTTAGCTAGAGCGCCTGTGGGAAAGGGGAGAAGGGATCCTTGCATGAGTAAAGACAGCTGTGCCCCCAAGCGGTGAGACCCACAGGCCAGCCTGATGTCTCACACACAATGGCCAAGTACCACAGCTCCCTGTTGGCAGGAGATCAATGTCACTAAGATAATGCAGCTACAGCACAGCCTGCAGCATGGTACAAGGAGTAACACCATCCTGGCTAGAGAGAGGGAGCTGGAAGGGTGTGTGGTTCCTATTTTGGTGGCATCCCCTGCTGGAATTTTCCCCATCAGGCAGGGACACACATGGGCTGGTTGGCAGTTGGGGTATTTGAGGGAGTGTAGGAAGGGGGGAACATAACACAAGAACGGCCATACTGGGTCAGACCAATGGTCCATCTAGTCTCGTATCCTGTCTTCTGACAGTGGCTGGTACCAGACGCTTCAGAGGGAATGACCAGAACAAGGCAATTATCAAGTGATACATCCTCTGTTGTCCAGTCCCAGCTTCTGGCAGTCAGAGGCCTCGGGACACCCAGAGCATGGCGTTGCATCTCTGACCATCTTGGTTAATAGCCATTGATGGACCTATCCTCCATGAACGTATCAAAAAAAATTTTTTTAACCCAGTTATACTTTTGACCTTCACAATATCCCCTGGTAACAAGTTCCACAGGTTGACTGTGTGTTATGTAAAAAGGTACTTCCTTATGTTTGTTTTATACCTGTTGCCTGCCTATTAATTTCATTGGGTGACCCCTGGTTCTTGTGTTAAGTGAAGGGCTAAACAACTCTTCCCTATTCACTTTCTCCACACCATTTGTGATTTTATAGACCTCTCTCATATTCCCCTCCCCTCCCCAGTTGTCTCTTTTCTAAGGTTGCCAGCCCCCGTCGTCTTAATCTCTTGTCATATGGAAGCTGTTCCATACCCTTAATCATTTTTGTTGCCTTTCTCTGTACCTTTTCCAATTCCAAATTGTACCTTTTTTGAGAAGGGGCGACCAGAACTGCACACAGTATTCAAGGTGTGGGCGTACCGTACATTTATATAGTGGCATTAATGTATTTCCTCTCTCATTATCAATCCCTTTCTTAACGGTTCCTAGCATTCTGTTAGCTTCTGTGACTGCTGCTGCACACTGAGCAGATGTTTTCAAAGAACTAGTCAGGATGACTCCAAGAACTTTCTTGCGTGTTAACAGTCCCCATCGTTTTGTATGTACAGTTGGGATGGTGTTTTCCAGTGTGCATTACTTCGCACATTGTGGATACGTAGCTTGTCAGGAAGCCAAGACACTGTACTGACCAGACTTTTGGGTTGGCTCTTGACATGTCTAAGTGCAGTTGTGTGTGTAGGAGTCAAGCTGGCCTCCCAATGGTGAAACCTTACTGTTATGGCTTTCATCTTCCTCTTCATCCTCCTCATCCTTATACAGGATGGGTCCCTCCGAGTCCGAATCACTCATCCCCTCCTCTTCCTCCTCTTCCTCCTGCAGGGGCTGTGGCATTAGCCTCGGAATGATCGTGACAGATGGTGCATCTCCAATGTAAACGTGAGGACCTGAACTCCGTTCGCCCTCCTGGTCTGCTTCCTCCTCCTCTTCATCATCATCTGGACTAACAAAACGCACACAATTATTATTTCTTTTAACTATGACAATGATTCACTGAGGTCAGGGATTTCTTCCATCCCCAGCCCCAATGACAATTTAAATGGAAGCCTATCTACAGAAGGCAGGTCACTAGCGCTGTAACCCTTTCCTAGCCAATGGTTGGTTACCTGGGGCTGCTGCCCCAGTTTTACCCCACACTCTTTTGGGGAAGCCCTGTGAGCTACGAGCAAGAGTATTCAGACTTCCTTACCCTCCGGGAGCACCTTCCATCTACGGATGTCAACACGCTTTGAACAGTCACAAATTGCAGCAACTGAGACAGATTACGGGTGGGATTGTCAAATGAATTTAAGGGAATTAGGGGGTTAAGGAGCCCAAGTCAAGAAGCTTCCTTGGGTGCTTTGTGGCTAGTTGAAGGAACTCTGCATGCAGGCCTGTGCCATAATCCCTGCCTCATCTCTCCTTCCTGAAAAGCCAGAAGGACGCCTGGCTCAGCAATTCAAGGAGATGCATTGTTTGAGGCACTTGGGGCTAACTCAAATCCCAAGCAGTCTCTCTAGGCCATCAGAAGCAGGTCATGGATGAATGAAAAAACTGAGGATCTCACTTTGTCTTGTCAGTGCAATTAAATACCTAGATTCCTCTGAACTGTTTTTGCTTTTCCTGCCTAGCGTACCCAGGTGATCGCCGAACACTCAATTCCCATGGCACTTTCCACAATCATAGGTCTTGCCCTAGGACGTGGAGCACAGCATTCCCATGCCACAGTGCAGGCTGCTGTGTGCCTGGCTGCCCCCCTACCCGTCAGTGCTCCTGTACTCACACTTTCAGCATCTCGATGGTGACAGGCAGCGACTTGGCCCGGCCCAGGGTGCTGTTGTCCTCGTAGAGGCTGTCGTTTTCGAAGAGCAGCGAGTGAGCCCTGTGCGACCCCTCTGCAGGTGGGGTAACCGGCAGGGGGCTCGTCAGCGCCTGCTGGATCCGGATGTGCAGCGGGATTTGGGGCAGCCGCATTGGCACGTGAGGTTCTCCGAACCCCTGCTCTGCTGCCCGCTTGGGCACTTCCAGTGACTTGAGATCTTCCTGCTGAGGGGTCTCCTTGGGCAGTTCCAGGGAGAGCTGGGGTTCCATCGCAGGGCTGGAGGCAGGCAGGGGCGTGCGCGGGGGCTCGGGAGGTATGTGGCTGGGCAATGGTGGAGAAGGCGACGGTGGCGGGTGAGACACGGTGATATGCACTGGTATTGATGCAGGACGAGTAGCTGTCACTACCCTATCACTTGGTGGTTTCGAAACAGCAGTTGACTCCAGCGAGGGTGCCATGTTAGATGGAATGCCTCTCTTGGGTGGTAAGGGCGGGGAAGGCTTTGAGAAGCCCATCCCACTGTTCGCTGCTTGAGACAGTTCAGCTGGAAGAGAAGAGAGATCCCACATTTTATTAGGGCTTTGCCGTAGCCCCGGACCCCTCACTCATCCACTGGCTGAGCACAGAGAGCACTCAGGAGGCTACAGGGTCCAGTGGTTAGAAGCAGGCAGATTCTGACCCATTGAGACCTTGATCAGATAGCATGACCTCCTGCAGTCTCAGCTGCTCACTCCCTAAAGCCAGATGCCAGAGATAACTGGGTGGCAAAGCTTCTCACTTGCTCTTCTAGCCACTAAGGTAAGAAGTCAGGACAGCAGCCAAGAGCGAGCAGGCTGGTCCTGCCGTCTCGCTGCTTTGCATGGAAGGTTGGCTTGGCAAGAGTGCAACATAGGGCCAGCTCCAGGAATGGCAGCATTCCTTAGGCAGGTGCAGGACATGCAGATCAGTATGCTGCTCACTTAGCAAAGGAATGAATGCAACCAGGGCACTTTGTACCTGCATTTACAGCCATTGCCGAACAATGGAATTTGATAGAACATCCCCAACAAAACCCCGGATATAAAGCTTTTCCTGTCATAAAACACTTGTAGGGTATTGCTATTTGAAGACAAAAGTCAGTGGGACTGAAACGCTACCATGCTCACACTCAGTTTAGCTGTCAGAGCCAGCCACAGAGAACATTACTGCTAGCCACTCCTCTCCAGCATGAAAGTGCTTTCCATACTCTACGTGGACTCACCACTGGGTCACCACCAATCCTGTTACCAGCTTACCCCTCATCTATGGTTCTACCTTGGTCACTATAGGCAGAGCTGACGTCATGAATCCTCATGCGTCCAGAGGGGTTTATAGGACCCATGAAATCTAGAGCTGGGAAAGTCCCTTCCCAATTTGTGGGGCAGTCCTGAATTTAATGCAGGGGTCTGTGCTGTTTGATGCTGATCAAGGAGAGAATGACAAGAACAATGTGACTAGGGGAAGAGGGCTGGGGCCCAAATATAATGTATCCCATCCAGAAAATGTAGTCTTCAGTAGTGGCTTCCAAAATTAGAGACCTCACACTTGGTATGTCACTTCTGTCCTACAGGAAAACACCCAGTGTTTAAAAAGGACATTGGACTCTTGCTGCAGTGCAGAGCCCTGCATGGGACCAGTACAGAGCCCCGCAGTGGGACTGGGATCCTGTGGGTCCCACAGGACCCACTGCCATAATAGCGGGAGCAGGTGGGAGTGGGATTAATAAAATGCACCAGGCTCTTCGGCAGTGGCTTTTTGGCCTTTAATATTTATGCAGTAGCAGCTTCTTAGGGTTGAAAGGTCAATTTCCCTCCTACCAAACTGCTTGGAAAACGTCAGTTTCTTCTGTGTCTGCTTGTTTTCACCACCACAATCACATCTGTATCAACACAGTCCCCAGATCTGGAACAAGAGCTACTAGTCCAGTGGTGCTGCAGAACCATTGTGCTTTCTGGGAAGACTGCAGTAATACAGAGGGGGACACATTTTTCAGATGTTTCGAATTACAGACTTTTCCCTCACAGATTAAGGCCAGGATCCTGTCTAGTGCTGAGTGTCCTCAGCTCCCACTGACTTCTGCTTTCAGTGCTGCTCAAAGCCACACAGGCTCAGCCCTAAGAGGTCAGGTTTGGGTACTAAGAGCCTGATTCTGAGAGGAGCCAATAGCCAGCACCTCCCATAAATGGGAGTTACAAAGCAGAGCATCCACAGGACTAGGCCCTACTACAAGTGTCCTGTGAATCCAATCTGTCTCCCTTCGTGAGTAAGGCAAAGGGGTCTTTCTCACTGGGCTAAAGATTAGTTTCACTGCACCCAGGACAGTACAAACTCCTCTGACCCAACACAGAAATCAACATATTGCTCTAGTAAAGGCTAAATTAGCCGCTTTGCTGTGAACGACACAGCTGCCCCTGTACCTGGCGAGGCCTTGACAGAATCTAGGCATACACTGAACTACTGTTGGATAAAAGTTAATTGTGTGAAAGTTAGCATTTCCTGAGCCTATCCTGCCGCGAAGTGTCGTTTAAGAGGCCAGCAGCATAGGAGCCTAACGTACGGAATGAGAAAGCAGAGATGGAAGAGACCGGTTACGTTAGCCACATTCACCTCTTTTTAGTGCGGGGCTGGTCCCTTCCATTTTGTGCTCTGTCACCTAGTTTTTATTCGGTTGATCAACGGGGCTTTCACCCGTTCCTTTGGGAGCCTATTCCCCAGCCTCACCATTGGGTAACACTTCTTGACATTCAGGCTGTATATTCCTTTACCTTTACTCTGTGTTAAATATTTTCTTCCCCTCCCCCATCCAAACACATGTCCCTTCAATTTCACCCTTTAGTGAAACTATGCAGGTTGATACTGCAAAATGACTAACTCCAATCCTGCTTTCAATACTTTTGTATCAGAAACAACAGCTTGGTGTTGAGTATTTCAATGTAGGTCTGTACAGGGTACAGTTGTGAAATCGGTCCCTGATTGGATGTGGATTCTCAACAGGCAAAGCAAGCAAAACAGGTGCAGAGCTCCTCAGCTCTACTTACATTTAACTCCTCTCACTCCCTCCACACCCTCTGCCATAGGTGTCGGAGGCCCTACCCTGGGATAGCAGCAGTATGACACTTTGCTGTCTTTCATTACATTTTTTTCTCAGCACTATCTGCAATTAGTGCTGGTGCATTTCAAATGCCACCCATGTTGTGTGCAAGCCGCTTAAGCAAGCAAAGAAGGTATTGCCTTGCGTGCCCAACAGGAACTGTCAGACTAGTTTTGTTATCTGGCAACAGCAGTTTAATACCATGCAAAGTTCAGCTGTAAAACCTGCTAGAGCAGAGAGCATCCCGGAGCAGAAAAATTGAATTCTTTGGTTTGTATTTATTTTTCAGTCTGGTGAAGTAGTGTTGTTTGCTTGTGGAAACGAAAGCACTGACCTAAGCCTACTGCAGGTAGGTTCTGCGCTGGCTTTCTCGATACAGCCAATGCCTCCCCAACAAGACCTGCATACGCCCATATTCTAGTGATGGATTCATTCCACAGCTCTGCCCCTACATCTCAGTCCTGATCTGTGGCACTCCCTGCTACTTCTGTCCAAAGACTAGCGACAGAGCTGTGCAGTGGCTGTGAGATGGAGATTGTCCTTTAACGGCTTCATTCAGTCCACTTAACACATTTTACTTGTGACTTACTCAAGATTTAACCAAGGCATCTAAGAGACCAATACTTAATATTGGGCTAACTGCATGGCAAGAAACTCTCCCCAACATGTTCTATTAAAACAGGTTTGGAAATAGATGCATTTAATGCTTTACTTAACCAGCACTAGGAAGAATCAGCTCTTAATTTCCGTTTTAGTGCTGTAGGATTTGCCAGATGGGCAGCCCTGCAGCCTGAATTTCTCCATTTATCCACAGCAGCCAGGGGGCACGCTTCCCCAACATCCCTGCCTTGCCAATGCACTTTGAGGAAGCACCTCAAGAAGCAAGGGGGCAGTTCGGACTCCACAGTCCACTCCGAGTCCTGTGCCTCACTGCTGCAACTGGCAGCAAGGGCACCGATCCGTGCCAAATACCACAGGGATTTGTCATGTGGATATTCCCCATTGGGACTTACCAGTTCATTAGGACACCAAACAGCTGTAACCATAAACTTCCACTGACCATATAAACTGGGGATTTAGAGGTGAAAGCCTTCTAAGACCCACTAACAATCCCAAGCCTTCCAGTCCAGCACTGCTGATAAGTTCCCACATGGTGGAAGATTAAAGACACTTTATTAAAACAGTGATTTTTAATCTCAATCACTACCCTTAACAGAAAAACTAGAGACTGCCTCTCTTGATCAGATGCTGGATGCATCTGTGCTAGGCAGACTCAAGTGGCACTACAAACTGAACAAAGTAATTAATGTTTGCCCTGTGCTGATGGGCCCAGCACCAACAGAGCTCACCCACTTTCCTCGCCTGTCCAGTGGTCAAGCTTTGAAGATCCTTGATTAGCTCACAGGCATTCGAGACATGTTACTGTATGAACACAGCAACACAAATCTTCCCTTCTAAACAGAGTTTGCAATCTCAAAGAAAGAACTAAAGAGCATCCTAGGCATGATTCACAGCCACTTGCAAAGAGGCAGACACTTACCTATTAAAGGGTTGCTATTTCTGTTGACTGGCTTCGGGGGTGGGATGGGGGGCTGTTTGGCAGGGACCACGCTGGTTGTACTTGTGGTAGCAGTAGTGTTAGTGCTGGCAAGAGCAGGGGGCACAGTCCTGGGGGCTGGGCAAGGGGCGACTGTGGAATTGACCGTCTTTGATATGCTGGTGGCGGCAGTAACAGCAGAGGAGGATGCAGTCCTTGTAGTGCGGCTGGCAGGGACAGGATCCCTCGCCTGCACATCACTTGCCTCCTGAGAAGAGGACGAGGGTCTTTTCGGAGGAAGCAAAGGCTGTTTGGGTGCATGCGGCTCATGAGGAGGCTCCATTTCTGAACTGGGATTGCTACTGGATGAGCCTGCAAAGTGAAACACAAAACAAGTGCTTGTAGAGATTGGTGAATGAGGTGACCCAAGAGAAGAGACTTCAAAACAGATATTTCTTTGTGAGAAACTGAAGCAAGCCTGATTTCCTACCTGGTCTTTTCTTTGGTTCCTCAACTGGAACAGACTTTCTAAGACTTGATTTCTTCCCAACCTCTTCCTCTAGGTGGGCCAGGTTTGACATCCCAGAACCACCAATGGGGACTGTATGCCCATTCTTCAATGCAGTATGGCTGAGTTTGTCTGGTTCCTCTCCATCTGTGAGGGGATGGGGGTGAGGAATGAACAGAAAACCATCAGAAAAGGCAAAAGATACTGAATACTTAGCCCTGCCAAGAAAGCAGGGGCTGGACTAGATGACCTCTCGAGGTCCCTTCCACGTCTATCATTCTATGATCTGAAGTCTGAGAAGATACACGCTTGTCGGTAGGCAGTGAACTAGCAATAGATTGCCAATGATTGTCTATTTAAAAATCTGCAAGTAGCCACAACACTCCTTTTACTTCTGGAATATCTGGTCCTAGAATTACTTTCTGCAGAAAATAGCACATGGTAACATCAGCACCAGGTTTGTTGAAATCAAGAGCTCCAAACTATGTGCAAAAAGACAGTACAAGGCCTGATCTCCTGTAATTCTGGTTTATTCCAACAATCTGCTTGTTTATTTCCCCATCAGTCTCCATACAATGGGCTAATTTACAAAGGAATATATTTACAAGGTTCAAAGATAGGATGGCCTTCAAGGCCAGCACTATCCCGTGATCAGCAGTCGAGATCAAGCTCTGGGAGCCTTGTACATCAGCTTACTTGACGGGCTTTCTAATGAACCCCTGTACTCTGCTACGTTACAGAACTCAAAATGCTAGCCAGGTTTCCACTGTATGTACAAGAGATTTGATCTGAAGGCAAGATTCATTCAGTGTTCCCGGGGCACTGATACCTTCCATATTGGTTTGTACATGGCATTACTGCAGCATTTGCCCTGGAGAATGATGAGCAGCCCCAAACATTTGAACAATGGAGAAGAGGAGTTTCCTTAAATGAAGTCCCATCTCGCCTACCTTCCTTTCTGACTTAGGTCCAACACGCGTTTCCATACCCGTCGTCAACCTTAATCCTCACTACTTCTTACCATGTCTTCTAGAGCAGTGTTCCCGAAACTCTGAAAGTTGAGCATTTCTCCAGGAAAACAAAGCCAGCCACACACCCCTTCGGCCCTGCCATATAGTATTACATAAGCTCTCCCCGACGTAACGCTGTGCACACGAGTGCTTATGTCGGTGTAATTTATGTCACTCCAGGGGGTGATTTATTCACACCCAAGTGACATAAGTTTTGCTGACATAAGATGTAGTGTAGACATAACCTTAGCTGTCATCCATTTGATTGATGGGACACGTTTTTCCCCTCTCAGGTATAATTTCAAGCTCTCTGAGAACTCAGGCAGATGTTGCTGTGTTGGTTAAATTTGCTTAAGCTTGGTCTACACTTAAAAGTTAGGTTGACATAGCTACAGTTCTTCACACCCCTGAGCAACCTAACCCCCAGCTTAGGCATAGCTAAATCAATGGGAGAATTCTTCCGTCAACCTAGCCACCACTGTTCAGAGGTGGCTGACCTATGCTGATGGAAAAACCTCTTCCGGCACTGTAGGAAGGATCTGCAGTATGGCACTACAGCAGCATAGCTGTGCCGCTGTTGAGCCAGTAGTGTAGACAGGGCCTTAGTGTTTTTATGGTTTTCTTTGCAAACAGGAGATTTTAAACCTGAAGCCAGGACTCTGGAGGACAATCCAGATGGCCATCTGACTAGTCCTTCGTGCCCTCTGTATGATTTCCCTCCACAGGGAAACGCTGCCCTAAAATCTGCCTATCATCTCCCTTGGACAGTTCCCTAGATATTACACCCCCCTGCCCCTCCTCAGCTATTAAACTCACTCCTAATGCCCTCCCGTAGTCTCCAGGTTCTGGCATGTGCAGAATGCTGCTGCTGGCCTTCTCATTCCCTCACCGCCAGCCATTTCAATTCCAGTGGCTTTCCATAATCTAGTTCAAAATGGTCATTTTTGCTTTTAAAGCCCTCCATGAGTTTGGGCCAGCCTGCCTCAAGGACTTTGTCTGCTGCCCTTGCTCATTTGGTACTCACTCCCTATGTCCCCACACTGGATAAACCACCTTCTCTACACTTCTTCCCCACACAGCCTTCCTGTATCAGCCACAACTCCACCTATTTTCACATCCCATCTGAACACACCCTCGCTACCCCGGCCAGCTGCTCTCCTTTATTTATGTTACAATCTAGAGTTTCGCCTGCACTGTTTGCAATTTGTAGGGTGAATACTAGACACAATGCAGCTGTGTAGAACTGAATGAAGGACAGCAAAGAAGTTTATTAAAATGAGCCACTGAGACCTGATTGTCAGAACCCAGAAGAGCGTATGCAAGTGAGTAAAAAAAATTTCTCCCCTCTCCAGAGCACTCATCTTTCAGAAAATACACTGGTCTTCTGAGTTTAAAACAGCGACCAATTGTAGAAACCTTCCACTGACTTGCAACAAAAATATCAGAGTGTCAATCTCTAATTTCTGTGATTTAAAGATCTATCCACCTGACAGTGCTTGCCTGGTCCCACATTATATTTCTAGCACTTTGTTTAATCTTATTGTCACTGTCTTCTCCACGTCCTAAACCAGGTCATGTGACTGCTGCCAACACACAAAATTCTCTTACCAACACTCCTGCATGCCACCCCCTTGTTACACCTCGGAGCACTCTCCCCGTCTGCCATCTCTCTTTCTCGGGAAATTTATATCGCGCCTACGTTTTCGCTTCCTCAGTTTCATCCCATGACCTCTCATTACACACCTTTCTTTGAACACACAAAACTCCTCCCTTAACTTGGTGTTCACAAGGTTCAAATACTTGCGGACTACTTCAGTCATATTTCACTAGACTCTTTCCTCATGGGTTGTTTTAATCATTTTTGCTGCTTTTCCTAGAGTTTGGCTACAATTTTCTGACAGGGAGGAGCCCAGAAACGAATGCACCATTACAGGCCTGTCTCAGGGGCATGTAAAAGGCACCTATCACCTCCTTGATGGAATGCCTCTACACACGCAGCTCAAAAGCCGTACTGAATTTTTTTCCCCTTTCATTTGGCCTTGCAGCCCTAGAAACAAATCAATTCAACATGATAGATAGCCTACTTCTCACTGGGGCTAGGATATAAACTGAAACATGATCAGAACAACCTGGAGATTATAGTGAGCATGAACGTGAAGGAGAGGAGCACAGAGGGATGGTACTAAAGGCTGGGCAGATACACAAATACAACAGAGACACGACAGGAAGTGACACA